>OZ024831.1:49947802-50242802 GCA_964016985.1 Anodontia alba
TCCTCTTAAATAAATTTCTGAGGGAAAACCCTGGTTACGAGATCTTGATCTTCATTGTTTGCATAGGTAACTGTTTGGTCTACAGAGTTAAAAGTTAATCGGAGGGATACATTGGCTAAAATCATTTGGTTAAAGGATTTGACACATTTCTTAAACTTAAATGCTAAATCATTTAAAATGTATGGATATATCTATTAGGAGACAATTTTCTGGGAAAAATAAGAGAAGTGTCTTGTGTCTTCTGTTGAATTAGCCCAGTGTGTCAAAGCCTAAATCGAACTATTAACAATGTATCACTAATTTATTGATATACTGTCCAATACTTAGACTATTGTTAGGTACACCACAAAGAATATGATCACTAGTATTACACAGTAAGATCACACACACACACACACACACACACACACACACACACACACACACACACACACACACACACACACACACACACACAGAGGGGGAAATCAATTGTATAAATACAACGTTCAACTGAATTTAATTAATATTTTGAAAACTTGTATCATCCAACATGTGTTCAAAATTAAATGATAAAAATGAATAGCTTTTTGCAGATTAGAAAAATAGATAAAAACCGAAAAAAAAAAAGTTGCTTTTACCCAGGTCGGTTCTTAACGCGGTACCGTAACCCCTCAGCCACCGGGTTTGTTGCTATGTATGACGTTCATTTTAAATGTATTTATATGTATTCGTGTTTGGCTATTTTCTAAAAAAAATCATCTATATTAAGTCAAGCAACAGAAATTTGTAAACACGCTACAACTTAAATGTATGATTTTATAAAACAAAATAATTGAAAGAAAAAAAAAATATAACGTCTGCAAATTTAAGGCTCAAATTGTAGCAGGTGCGGAGCAGTAGAATGTGCATTGCATAAAATTTGCAACACAAATCCCGTGAGACTAATCTTTTTGTATCAGTTACAGTATCAAAACCCGGTTAGGAAATAAATATCAAACGCCAGGGTAAATCTGATTAATGACAGACTCAAAATCGAATGGATAATTTCGGTTTAACGGGGAACTTCAAAAAAAAGGTACGAGAAAAGTCCAGGGAGTGCCACAATCACAAACCGCAGCCCTTCCAACACCCCAAGAGGAAGAGGAAACCGACAAATCCAAACAAGCACAAATCGAACAAACGTACGAAAAGCACCAAGATTAGCTCTCTCTTCCCCAAGCGAGGTAATCGCAATACTAAAAGGACTGAAAAACACAAGAACAAAATGACACACGAAAAGACATACAACAAATCGCCTCGTAGAATAAACCACAAAGCAACAAAGAGTAAGACTAACACCGGGACCACCGCCTTTGAACGGTCGGTAGAGTAAACCACCGGGGGGTTTAAAGCACTTTTACAGCTAACTAACTTCACCCTTGGTCCCGATGCTACTCTTAATACAGAAACACATAAAAATTCGATTCGCATAAAGGCTCCCAACTCAGTCAATGCATCAAAGCGAAAACACAAAAATCAAATTAATCACTATAATAAACAAAGACGAGTACTCATGGCTAGTTCTACTGTATGCCAGAGTAAATGAAAACCAATAGTTGAACCACGGCGGGCCAAGCCAAAGACATATCGTCAAGCCCCAACCCACTGGTTAAAGTTTTACGAAGAAGCCGTCATTGGGTCTGAGGCCCGAACCGCCGTCGTGCAATTAAAGAGTGAAGCAAGCCTTCGTTCGAGTGATAACGAAACAAAAGCAAACAAACTCAAATATTTTATATTTTATTTGTACAAATATTGAAATTACTTCTACATCTCTATCTTCTGACTCGACACCTGCCTCTTTGTAATATAAATGTTTTGTTCAAACATTTCGTGTAATCTAAATACAATTCTCTTCCGTGTTTACAAACTGCGGCAAACGTCAGACGAATTACATGACGTCATTAAATCGCTGTTTTCCTAATGTCATTAAGCGTGTCAATAAGCTCCGTTTTCCTGGGGCGGTGCTCATATATATATATATATATATATATATATATATATATATATATATATAGTCCTCTAAGCAGTTAAGCAGTAATTGTGCACATTCGTTTGCCAGAAACTGACAACTGCCCTTCTTGAATCAGTCAAAGGGAGAGAATGACCGTAGAAATTACTCCATGATCATGAAAGAATGTTGCCCGAAACCTCTTGATCACTGGTTGGATGCACATCCGACTGAGCCACCGAAGCCGGCTACTACATCTTGATGCAACTTAAAACTGCTAAATGTGTGGCAAAGAGGGCAGACCATGGCTAGCAATTTGTGGCATCAGATCTGAATCGACACTGTTGACCACTGCTCCAATAAACCGATCTTACCTAAGGTAAATTCAGTATATGTTCGCATGTGTGAATCAAAGCACATTTTCAAACTCATACTTACACAAAGTCTATTGATTTGCATCCCTTGAAATTCAATAGTATAGTCCAAGTCAATACAGCGGAAACATTCATCATCCTTATTGGAAAAGGAGGATTCAAAAGCCCCTCGCCCTAAGATCAAACCTGAAAAAGAAATGCAAATGTTACATGACGTATTCCGTTCTCGATCTTGTTTCATTAGAAGTTGTCGGTTCCACAACTGAATCGTATACCTATACAGGATCTAGCACTATTACCACGGCAGAACTGACAACTTCTACCGAAACTAGCACTGTTTCCACAGCAGAACCCAAAGCTTCTCCTGCAACTAGCACTGCTTCCCCAACTGAATCGTTACCTCTACAGAAACAAACACTCATTCGAACGCAGAACCTTTAACTTCTACTGAAACTAGTTCTGCATCCACAACTGAATTGCCAACCTCTATAGAGACAAGCACTATTTCTACAGCTGAACCCACAGCTTCTACTGAAACTGACACTGCTTCAACAGCAGAACCCACAACTACTGAAACTAGCACTGCTTTAACAGCAGAACCTAAAACTTCTACTGAAACTAGCACTGCTTCCACAGCAGAACCGACAACTTCTACCGAAACTAGCAGTTATGCAAATGCTAGAATGTCCGAATATGTACGGTAAATACGTATATATTTTACAGGCAGCTGTGACGCAGATCCACCAGCAGTTGAACATGCTACTGTCTCTCTAAGTGACGATGGAAACACCGCCAATTATGTATGTGATACTGGGTACGAACTGATAGATGCGATGCAATCTAGTACAGAATGTAACGTAGACTCATCTAAATGAAAGAGCGTATCAAAACTGTGTCACATAAAAGGTTACTTATTACAAAATGCTATAAATAATCTCTATTAACCCTTTCACCCCTGAGTTTATGTCATTGACTCTTCCGTCCTTGAATGTCGACACATCCGTTGTTGCAAATAGGGGCTTCAGTCAAAAATCAATAACAGAATGGCTAATAGTGTAGATCCCGCTGAGACGGCTCCTTACAAGCCGTTTCATCTGGGTCTGCACTGTTTGCAAAGGTATCGGGATGAAAGGGTTAAATGAACATATTTATTATATGATACGCAACATGCGAAGAGGCCCCTTATGTCATAAGCAAACAGCGAAGGCCACGATCAGCATGCGCATCCGTGTTCTAATCTGAGCATTGTCAGTTCGTCGACATATATACGATAGTATCCATTAATTTTGTAAGCGGGCAACGAAGGACCTAGAAGATCTTGGCCTACGTTGTCCACAAACTGCAAAAGAGCCCTTCGAGTAGTTGGATTGTGCCTCTCAGATCAACATGCATTTTCAGAATTCATATTTTTTCCCACATGCCATTCCTGGGAATAAAATGCTAGGGCAGGCAAGAGATATGATAGTGGCATAATGTTGATAATACATAAACACTTCTATTCATGTATCAAAAAATATATTGAAGGGGAATGGATACACTTTCAGGGGGCGGTAACTCAGTCAAAATTGTTTATCTACCTTCTGGGAAGGTGGGAAGCTTTTTTTTTCCTTTTAGAGTAGAGTCCTTTTCAGAATGACTTGGTATGCTGGAAAACAAACAGGCAGCCAAAAGTGTTGTCTCCCTTATAAAAATGGTGGAGAATGTACCACGTGTATGCAGGCCCCTAAATATGGTATTTTACACTTTACATAAATGAGCATGTTCATGAACAATAATGTATTCTTTTGCAATGCCGAGTAGAACTCATGCATGAATTTCATGTAAATTGTCTCCTTGTGAGACAATTGCCATGCAATTACAAACCCTATTTTCTGTGAAGAATAAAGCAAACCATCCATTTATCGTCTGCTGAATTAGCCCAGAGAGTGGTAAAGGTTATAATCAGAATATCGTAGCCATATAAATGATTAACTTTCTGAAAACGTTGAAAACATAATTATACGAAATGACCATGTTCTCAGTCTATTCATCAAGACTTTCATCGAGTAAAACTAGTTTAAGTCCCCGCTACTAGTAGTTCGTATTGTTGACCTGTCCAAGGCGGTTTTAAGTTGTAGTTCTTCTTTGTATGCTGGTTATTCATAGATCAAACTGTGATGTTGTATCTTGTCATTGTTTGTGCCTTATCTCTTCTTCTTTCGGTGCCTTGAAAGGCTGTCTTTCGTGATAGTGGCCTTTCCTGTGTAACTTTACTTATATGTTTTAAACGAAACAGCCGTGTGTCACACTCTCTACGAGCTGCTCTGAGGATTCATACAATATGTCAAAGAGCATTATGAACATAAGACTTGTGAAGGAGAGTGCAAGATGATAATTCATTTTTTCCAGTTCTCTATACACAAAACATATACTGCGGATCTCTTTAGAAGAAGAAGAAGAAGAAAAAAAATCCCAGAATTACCGAATACCCCTTCTTAACAATTTATGTATACGAGACAACTAAACATTGCTACATACAAAATGTAGGTCTCATGGTTTCAGAGAAGATGTTGTAAGTTTTTCTATGGGAGCTAATGACCTACGGGGCGCGGCAAATTTGGACCCCAAGGGCATGGTTGGCATGATTTATGTCGGAGACCTCTAAACATTGCTACATACTTAATTGTTTGCTCTGGCCCTCATGGTTTCAGAGAGGAAGACTTTTGAAGGTTCTTTAGCTATATAGCTCTGTATAAACATATGAGCCATCTGGTTGACCAGTTTGCACCCTAGGGACTTGTTTGGCAGGATTTATCTAAGGGACCACTAAACATTGCTACATACTAAATATATAAGCTGTGGGCCTCATGGTTTCAGAGAAGATTTTTAAAGTTTTTTCCCCATAATAAGTCTATAGGAATTATATGTTGCCATGGCAACCAGAGTTCAAATCCGATACGTCCAAAACCTTATGCAGCCTTCCCAACTCCCCTTACCCCACGCCCCACCTGATAATTCTTCACATGAAATTTGATCTAGACTGGCCTGGTATTAGAGATTTACTTATTTGAAATTGTGGACAGCGACGGACGACGACGGACAACTACAGGCAACGGGACGACGGAGCATTGACATACTAATAGCTCACTTGAGCCTTCGGCTCATGTGAGCTAATAAGTGAAGATACCCAAGAAATGACACATTCATAAACCAAAATCTTCTTGGGGCACCAAAAGAAAGAGAGACCAGGAACAAATAAAGACATATCCAACGGCTCATATATAAATAAGAACTGTAACCGAGGAGCCGTCTTGGAACGGTCAGTAGAAAAAAATACTGGGGGCTTTAACCAGTTTTAGTGAAATGTTTCTTTTCTGTATCTTTATTGCTCTCAGGATAAATCTCTTTAACAAGCTGTCCATCTGTACTACCACTGCTGTAAGTGGCGATAATCGTAAAACGTCTTTACGAATATCACTACAGTATAGTTTTTCCTTTTATCTTCTGATTCTCTAGAACGACTGAGCTTATTCTGGGGTTTTTGGTATTTATATGAGAGTCACCGATGATGAGGCCCAGCACATGTTTCTCCGACCCAGAAAAGTAGGACACTTCTGCTATTTCAAGTTGTGTGTGTGTTAGTTGCTTTTGGTTGTCACGGATAGTAGAATCTAATTGTTCCTTTCGTTTTTTACTGTTTCTTGGGACATTAATTAATTGTATAACAGAATTGATGCTAATGTAATAAGTTTGGTGGAAAATAGAACTAACTTCCGACATAAGCAAAGTAGTAAGAAAATATCCGCGAATTGGGCCACGGTTCACTATATACTAAGCTACAGCGCAAACTGCCAGAAGCAATGCTAGCACGCTATTACCGCTGGATTTTTGAAAATAGTAAGGAAGAATCAGTGATTGCCTTGCGCACATGAATACTGCAAGAGGCAGAATTTCAAACCATAGCTTCAGAAACAATCCGGGGTTTAACAGGCAAGTTGATTAATACTTCGTCATCTCGACCTGTTAGATATGGAAATCAGCAGACTTTCTTCGGAGAAACAAAGAATAGTCATTTGCAAAAATGGCTTTGTCCGGAATGTGGAAGCAGCATGGGATCTGGAACTGCCAGGACTTTATTCATAAGGGAGTTTCCGAACGATGGAATACAGCTAAGCGATTTCAGCTATGTTTCCGCTGTTTAGCTGAGGGGCATCAGGGTAAACTATGCCCAGGAAGTAGACAATGCGGCCAAGAAGGGTGTCAGGAATTACATCACAGGTTGCTTCATAGACCAGACATAGCCATATCAAGTTCACCAGAAAACATTGACGTGAAACATGCCATTTCTATGACTGCAGAAAATTACCGTCAAAACATAGACAAACAATCGACAAATCGGACTTCTGCCTTCACGGAGGGGAAAGAAAAAACCAAGCAGACAACAATGATGACTCAAAGCTACACGAGGCCTGGTTTCCTTGTACTGCGCACGGTTCCGGTTTTGCTGACGAATGGAGATCATTTAATTCAAGTAAACGACTTGTTGGACGATGCGAGCACTAAGAATTACGTCAACGCAGATGTTGCGGCAGAGCTTCGACTACAGGGTAGAAATAAAAAAGGTCACTGTAAACGTCCTGAATGGTCAGGTTGAAACGTTCGAAACTAAACCAGTTAGCGTGGGATTGAAAAGCGTAACAGGCGACGTGAGCATGATAGTAAACGCATACACTGTCAATACAGTCACGGGAAACATGCCCGTGGTTGACTGGAATAACTATAAGCAGCGTTGGCCACATCTGAGACACATTGAGTTTCGATGTTCATCAAGACGACCAATTGTAGACATGCTAATAGGACTGGACTGTGCAAAACTACATTTCGCTCTTCAAGAAGTAAGAGGTAGACCAGGGCAGCCCATAGCCAGACTCACGCCACTAGGCTGGACGTGCATTGGAAATCTAGTACCAAACTTTGCGCCGGTGTTACAGACGAATTTCACATATTTTGAAAGAGATCAGACAGAATTAGAGAAATTAAACAACAATCTAAAAAAGTTCTGGGAGATCGAAAATGTTTCGTCAACGCATGAACTGCTAGTCGTACGAATAGAAGAGCAAATGGCATTAAAGAAAGTAAAAACATCCTTATCCTACGAAAATCAGAGGTACCGAGTAGGTGTGCCATGGAAGACAAATAAGCCAGTATTACCAAACAATCATGCGATGGCCCTTCAAAGATTAGTTAATACAGAGAAACGATTGAAAAGGTCACCTGATGTTGCGCATGCATATAACAAATGCTTAGAACAGTACGTTGGGAAGGGTTATGTAAGTAAAGTTCCAGAGCACGAGCGGATTAAGACTCAATGGTATTTACCACACTTCCCAGTGCTTCGACCAGAGAAGGACACTACGAAAGTGAGGATTGTATTTGATGCGTTGGCAAAATATGACGGCATATCAATGAAAGACATGATTTATCAAGGGCCCAAATTACAACGAGATCTGTTCGATGTACTACTTTGGTTCAGACGTCGACCTGTTGCAGTAGTATGTGATATTGCTGAAATGTACTTGCAAATCGGCATCACTACGGAAGACAAGCCTTATCACCGTTTCCTGTGGAGTGGAATGGGCCAGGATCGCGTACCCGATATATACGAATTCGACCGTGATGTTTTTGGAGTGAATTCTTCTCCATTCCAAGCACAATTCGTTCTACATAACCATGCAAGGAAATTTGAAGCAAGCTTTCCGATGGCAGCTGAAACGGTTCTAAAGTCCACTTACATGGATGATTCGATGGACTCAGTGTCCAGTGAAGAGCAAGGTGTAGACTTGTACAAACAACTTTCTCGTCTGCTTACAAAGGCTGGCATGCACGGAAAAAAATGGCTATCGAATTCACCCACGGTTTTAAAAGATATCCCACTGCAGGACCGCAAAGCTAAGGTTGATTTAGACAAGTACCAAAACCTTAGGTGTGTGGTGGTTACCCGAACAAGATGTGTTCGGCTTTTAACGAGAATTTCAGAAGTCCTTGAGCTCTAGGTGAATCAATCTGTCTTCTGGTCGGACAGTTTAAATGTACTATGGTGGGTACGAGGGCGGAGCCGGAGTTTCAAACCCTTTGTTACCAACAGAGTCTGCGAAATACAGACCAGAAGCAATCCCGAACAGTGGAGATACGTACCTACCACGTTGAATCCAGCGGACATTCTCAGTAGAGGAATAAAAGCGGTGGCGCTTGCAAATTGTGAGAAGTGGTGGAGAGGCCCAGAATTTTTGAGACAGACAGAGGATTCTTGGCCGACACACATTATGCATAATAAATCTGTCGGATACGACGAAATGAAAAGACCACATCGAGGGGTACGGAATGAAAACTTAAGACAGGAGAACAAATCTGATTGCAGTCCAGTTGCATTTCTGGTCATCGTTAACAATGAAACTAACCTGCCATTGGATCCATCAGATATTCAAGTTGGATACGGTTAAGAAGAATCTTGGCATCGGTCAATCTTTTTGTATCAAACTGTAGAACGGCGAAAGGGAACAGACTGTTCGGCGAATTATTGGCTGATGAGGTGATGAGAGCGGAGACTCAACTGATCCAACATGCGCCGTATACAGAGTTTAGAGAAGAATGGAAGGCTTGAATACGCGGAAAGCTTTTACCGTCAAACAGTAAGTTATTAGGTCTTCAACCTAAGCTAGATGACGATGGACTTATGCGGTCAGATGGACGCCTTACTCATGCCAAGTTCTTGTCATATGATGTGCGGTATCCTGTAATATTACCACGAAGAAGCTGGGTTACAAGGCTTATAATAAAGGATTGCCACGACAAAGGGAACACACCACAGGAACAAATCAAACTTTTGCAGCACTGTCATCCAGGTACTGGATACTCTCAGCACGGGAAGCAATACGCGAGTGGGAAAAAAAGTGTGCAGAATGTAGGCGGTAAAAATCAAGACCCTGTTCACAAATAATGACACCTCTACCAACGTCGAGGCTGAAAACGTCACTTCGGGCGTTTAGCAGACAGCTGTTGATTTTGCAGGCCCATTTCTTACAATTCAAGGACGGGGAAAGCGACGTGAGAAACGATACCTCTGCTTTTTCACCTGTTTAGCCTCACGAGCAGTACATTTAGAGATTGCATACGGGTTGGACACAGATGCGTTTCTCAATGCTTTCTACAGAATGGCTAGGAGAAGGGGCCTTCCAGAAGACATTTTCTCAGATAATAGTACAAACTTTAAGGGCGCGGATGCGGAACTCAGATCATTGATATTAAAGTTGGACGAAGAAAGGATTAAGCAGTCGATAGCAGTTAAGGAAATACGATGGCATTTCAATCCGCCGTTTGCTCCGCATTTCGGTGGAGTACATGAAACTATGGTAAAAGCGACGAAGAAGGCAATGTATGCGATCTTAGGGAAAAAAAGTAAGAGAAAAGTCCAGGGAGTGCCACAATTACAAACAGCAGCCCCTCCCAGACCCCAAGAGGAAGAGGATACCAACAAACCCACGATGAAGAGCTCATGACAGCGATGATCGGAGACGAGGGACTTATAAATTCGAGGCCATTAACATACCAGTCAGCAATTCCATTAGACGACGTTCCACTGACTCCCAATCATTTTCTCCATGGACAAATCGGGGGTCAATTTGCTCTTTCTACAGTGGACGAAACTAATTTCAACCCGAGGAAAAGATGGCGTCGAATACAAGAGCTACTTCGCCATTTCTGGACGAGATGGATGCGTGAATGGTTGCCGGGACTCAACGCTAGAAAGAAATGGTTCCTGACACAGCGAGACGTCCAAGTTGGTGACGTAATGCTGGTCATTTCTCCGGACACACGGAGAGGGAACTGGCCGATGGGACGAGTGCTGGAGGTGCATCCGGGGAAGGATGGGCGAATTCGAGTTGTTATAATCCAGGTTGGCCAGGGGACGTTGGTGAGGCCAGTGACGAAGTTGGGCCCCCTGGAATTAGATCTTTAGACAAGAAAAAACGAACTTTGTTAAAAAAAACACAGAAAAAAACAACAAACAACAAAAACAAAACAACAACAAAAAACAAAACAAAAACAACAACAAAAAACAAAACAAAAACAACAACAAAAAAAAACAAACAAACAAAAAAAACCAACAACAACAACAACAACCAAAAAAAAAAACAAAAAAAAAAAAAAAAAAACAAAAAAAAAAAACACAACGTCAGTTAAGGTCTGTAACGCGACGTTACAATAACATTAATTTTAGTAACGTAACATTGGTTGCCAAGGTAGTGGAGAAAATGTGGTAAGAAGACGCTTTAGTTATCGTTAGAGCTCAAAACGTATAGAACGTTAATAAAATTGATTTTAGAGTCAGGACTTGATCATTTGGTGTTCACTCCATTATCGGGAAAAGCGACAGACCACATACTTAATTGAAAAACAAAAAGCAAACCACCCAGGTCTGTCCTCCAATGAGGTGATCACAAGACTGAACAGGACATATAAAAATAAATAAATAAGAAAAAGCAAACAAAAACAAACAAAAAAAGAAAAAACGAAAAAAACAAAAAAACAAAAAAACAAACAAACCCCCCCCCCAAAAAAAAAACAAAAAAAAAAAAAAAACAACAAAACAAAAACTCAACAACAGGGCATTAAACAGGACCGAACATAAAAAAGCTCCTTTGTGAACAGCTACAAAGCCGTACAAGAGCGAATAAAAGAAGAACGCCGCCTTAGCAGGGTCCATAGTTAAATTAATAGAGGCTTTAAAACGATTTTGCTGGTATCAAATTTTCACTTCTTGCTCACATGTAAATCTATGATCCATTTTTATAAGGGGCCTGACGTGTAGGAAAGTAAAGAGAAAGGCACAAACGTTGCCGACTTAGTAAAAGATGTCGGTAAATCTATAAAGTGTATCAAGGTCTCCTAAAAAATTGTTGAACAGCTTTGATGTTTGTTGCGATGTATGTTTAATTTGCACACATGTTAAGAAAATATCTCAACACAATATCTCAGAACCACGTCATATTATTCGTCAAAATTCACTGGCACTCTTCCAATTGTTTTCAAAAAAGTAAGAGAAAAGTCCAGGGAGTGCCACAATCACAAACCGCAGCCCTTCCCAGACCCCAAGAGGAAGAGGAAACCGACAAACCCAAACAAACACAAACCGAACAAACGTACGAAAAGCACTAAGATTAGCTCTCTTTTCCCCAAGCGAGGTAATCGCAATACTAAAAGGACTGAAAAACACAAGAACAAAATGACACACGGAAAGACATACAACAAATCGCCTCGTAGAATAAACCACAAAGCACCAAGGAGTAAGACTAACACCGGGACCACCGCCTTAGAACGGTCGGTAGAGCAAACCACCTGGGGGTTTAAAGCACTTTTACAGCTAGCTAACCTCACCCTGGGTCCCGATGCTACTCTTAATACATAAATACATAAAAATTCGGTTCGCATATAGGCTCCCAACTCAGTCAATGCATCAAAGCGAAAACATAAAAATCAAATCAATCACTATAATAAACAAAGACGAGTACTCATGGCTAATTCTACTGTATGCCAGTGAGAGTAAATGAAAACCAATAGATGAACCACGGCGGGCCAAGCCAAAGACATATCGTCAAGCCCCAACCCACTGGTTAAAGTTTTACGAAGAGGCCGTCATTGAGTCGGAGGCCCAAACCGCCGTCGTGCAATTAAAGAGTGCAGCATAGTCATCAACAATGATTGGGTTGACAACTAGGCATGCAGTCTGCCGCATAATATCCAGGCTATAGCCAATTCTTTTATAACGGTTAATAAGTTTTCTGAATTGCTCCGAAAAGTTAGATTTACCTACAATGTTTTCAAGTCCCTTAAGAAAGTCCGTCTACTCTAAAAAGACACATTTTGTTCCTAAAATGTAGACGCTTTTCCATCCTGCAATATTTAAGACGTATAAAAGTACATGAAAAATAAAATTGGTTTGTTAAACGTTTAGAAGAAGTATTACGACTTTGGAAGAATTTGCATTAAAAAAAAACTAAAATCCAACGATGACAATGGAGACATTGTTAAGACAAAAATGTTCTGGGTGTTTATTCTTTGCAGTTTGGTTTTATACCTTCCTTCAATTTGAATGACTTACCTTATGTTTTTGCACACGCTATTTTCATTAATAACCGGTATGTAAATCGCTGTTCTGTTGACAGTATCGCCACACTATCCCTACTATGAGTATTACAAATCATTTTAGAATAACAATATCTCCCCCTAGGTTATGTTCTGCTTCTTCTGTACATATGCCCCATTCCACTAGTAGCTTTAGAACTATGATTCTGCCGGTTATGATCAGATCTTTAAACTTGTTTTCTGATGCTTCTCTTAATTTCAATGGAGCAGGTAATACTGATATGTTTAATTAGAACCTTAGAGTTCCCTATAAAATCACCTATTCTTCGTAAATATACCAATCCGTTCAAAAGGAGTGGAATGTATCCTATTATTTCTAAGTGCAATGTTAAGAGGTGTAGATGTTGTAAACATCCAGTCTTGATTCTCAAGATAATTCGGAGAATGCTTTCGTCGAAATTCATGTACATTGTCCCGGTAGCCCAGATTGACAGCAAAAACATTCTTCGAATGTTCTCGAGAATTAGACCAGATCGCAGAATAGTGCTTACACCACCAGAAAGAGCTTGATTTTCCGCGTACTCTGCGCTTTACTTGAACAAATTCTATTTGGTATGAAAAGAGTAAGTCTGAAAAAACCTAACTTATGCGGAGCTAAAAATAGAAACAAACTCAGTGTACCTAGTCATTTGGACACGTGGATTCCCCACACTGATAAAGATCAAAGAACGCAAGAGAAGAATAACACTACGCATCGCAAGTAGGATGTATGACAATACAACATCAATCAGTCAAGAGCATTACCCGTGACAAAAGACGACAGGGCTGAATAAAAGCAAATACTTTTTGACAATTATTGTCGAAAATTGCGGGTATAATTGGTAATTGATTGACGGTTTTACATGTGAGCTCAATAGGATGGATAAACCAGTAATTAGATAACAAATTGTCAATAGAACTGATTTGTACTCACCCACATACCAAGAGCAATGCAATGTGGTAAGAATAAGTTGAAATTCGCCGTGTATGACTTGCAAATCACCGTGTAGAACCCGCATACATAAGACACACAGGGCTACGTCAAAAATCATGGATTTTTTTTTCGGACATCAAAAATCAGCCAAAATAAAAATCCGCCAAAAGTTCCACTCATAAAAACCGCCAAATTTTTCTGCCGCCAAATTCAAATGGTTTACAGTAAATGTAGGGAATAAATTGCTGCTGCCGTGAATGAATTAGGTAATCGATAGTTTAAGCGAGAGTATGTTGAATATACAGTCCTTAAAGAATGGAAATTGAGCATTTTGAGAATAAGTAATAAAAGCATTTCTTTCTATTGTCAAAATACTAATCTTTACCTCCTAAACCAAAGATGTCTTTACGTCACCTTAAACTAGGTATTCAAGAATTTCATAGGAAGTATGTTTTTGCTCCGGCAGACAAAGCCGCAAACAATGTCGTCGTTTTGTTAATACTCTTAAGCAAGAGCTTGGTGTTACATGCCTATGAACAACAGAACTACAACCCTTGATTGAAGAGAGGTTTGTAGTTAATGAACATACCTACTATTCAGCCACCGAATTTTTCTGTAAGTGTTAAAGAAAACCAAGACAAGCTTCCTCCGTTATATTGGTTGCTTAAACCGCAAAAGACCATACAAAGCACAATTTATTGTAAATCAAGCTCTTGTACCACTACTGAACTTTCTAAATGGTGGACTTCTGGTCTTACTGCCATCAGAAAGCATGTGATTTAAAAGTGCGACAAAGTCTATAAAAGATCAAGTAAACATCTGTTTTAGTCCATTAAAAATTCGAATGAAGTTTTGAATAAACTAAAATCTAGAAGTTTTCTAAATCAAGCCTGTCTGCGTTTAATATTTTTCTACGCTTTACACAACACAACCTCATAATTCTATAAAAGAAAAAAACAACTTTATGATTTAATTGAACGGACATTTCATAAGGAAGGTTCCCTCTATCTTGCATGTAACGGAAGAAATTTTTTTCGCTTTCAAAAGCACAGAAATGATACTTTATGGTCATGACAGAAAGTGTGTGAAACTCGCACCTTTCTACTTGAAAATATTTATATAAGATTTGGTACTAAGCTATGAAGACAAATTGTAGGTATTCCGATGGGTGCAAACTGCGCACCGCTTGTGGCTTATTTGTTCTGGTTCTGTAATGAAAGAGACTTCATGATGTCTCTTTCTGAAGAAAAGCAATCTGGTTATTGAAGCTTTCAGCTTGACGTCTAGATATTTAGACGATTTATTAAATATAAACAATATCTACTTCAATAGTTTGATTAGTCCAATTTATCCTTCTGAGCTTCAATTATATAAAGCGAATTTTCTTGACGCTGAAGCCCCGTTTTTAAATGTGCATTTGTCTATTTTAGATGGGTTTATTTCATACACAATTTTATGAAAAACGCGATAATTTTGATTCTGAGATTGTAAATTTTCCTTACTTGGATGGGGATGTTCCTCGTCGAACATCTTACGGTATTTATATATCGCAACTAATTCGGTTCGTCAGAGTGTCTGGTCATGTTACTGACCTCAAAACTCGAAATAAATTATTAACTGCTAAACTTCTAAATCAGGGTTATGCGTTCCATAAACTCCGCAAAGCCGTTTCTAAATGTTATAGACGTCATTTCGATTTAGTTTCAAAATTCAATGTTGGACTTAAATCTCTTCTGAAACAAGACCCATCGGAACCTGTATTTTATGGTGACTTGGTCTATAAATTCAGAAAAATATATGCTTGCAATGACTTTAGCATTCAATTTTGTAAAATCATTCTTCGATAAATAAAGAACGGGTACAACATAAATGTAATACGACGATTGACTGCATGCATGGTAATTAAACCAATCACAGTTAATAACTTTGTTTCCCTCTTTGGTTGCATATCGGAGAGTCGGGCCTCAGACTCTATGACGGCTCCGGCTTAAAGACTTTTAAGTAAATCGGTTGGTGCGTGAGGCTCTTGCTCTGGTCGAGCCTACGGGAGACCAACTATTGGTTTTCTTTTGCCTCGGTATTTCAGTTATTTCTTGCTGTCGAGTCATCATCGTTGTTTGTATTCGTTTGATTTTTATGTTATCGGAGATGTTGCACTAATGAGTTAGAAACCCTTCAAGCAGAGTAAACAAATGTACTGTGAATAACAGCAGAATTAAGGGCGAGGGTTGTGGCCACGTAAAATCTATTTAAGCCCCCCACCCACCCAATAAACATTTTACCGACCCTTCCAAGGTGCTGCTTCTGCTGTGGTTTACTATTTCTGTCATTGTATGTCTTTGCATGTATGTCCTGGTGGAGTTTTTATTTTTGATAGCCGTTCGGCCAGTTGTTGGGAAAGAAACTGTCCTTTTGGCTTTCTGCTTGTTGTATTTTGATTCAGGTCCCGTTAAATTAAGTGCGTCATTCTTTCCCTTTGGTGTCTTGGACGGAAGGTGTTAGGTAATTGTACCGATTTCTGATCATTGCTTCCTTTCTATTTATACCATAGCTATGAATGAGAGTAGATAACTGGGATAGTTTATGGATAATTTCTACATTCTCCATCAAGACGTTTGTTGTGGAAACATGCTAGAACAGCATTGACTAACATGTATCTTATGGAGAAATAAGTAACAATTATCCGTGAATTATCTGTTATTCACTCTGACAGCTAGAGCAATGTTACACGCAACATATCAGACCATAGTAGCTGCAGGGAGATCAGTTTCCTCGTGAAATGCTTACCATATAGCTTCTTAAAGTTGGGACGCCTGAAATCGTTTGAATTAAAGTAATTGCCGTTAATATGGAACAAGTGGATTTTTGCAGGGCGTCTTAAAGATGTAAATCATTGCAGACCCACATAAGACAGCTTCTGATGTTGATATGCACTGTCTGTTCAGACATGTGGTAATGACTGGAAGCTTATTGGGTCATAGTGCAGTATTTTAAAATTTATCATTTTGAAAGTCTACGGTGCTATGAAAAATACCCGTCATCTGGTACAGTATGAGAAAATGAACCATGAAACAAAATGTAACACTGAAGCCTATCAGCATACCGGTCTTCTTTGTGAAATATCAGCAATTAACTTCATAACCTTTAGTGTGCCAATCAAAGAGAAAACATCCAGAAATCTAAACAAAATATTGGTCACAGGAAAAATCTGAAGTTTGTCAATTTCTGCTAACAAAACAAGACAAAACAAGAAAGCAAAACTACTTCAGATTATTATGCTGAGATATCCACCCTCAAGGGCCAATTCTTAGAGATTTATTTCAAGGTAATTTAACTTGCTTTAAATCCATGACGTTAATCGGTTTCACATGCATAAATTCTAATGAATCATGATTTTGCTAAACTTGACTGGATTAGCTTCTAAAATACAAATACTTGTAACATTTATTGGCTTTTTATACTGAGCTTGTGGGTAATATATAATGTGAACAGAACTTTTATACTAATGCAACACGAAAACATATCATTGTTTTGCTAGTTTATCAATGGAGTTTTACTATGGAAATCTGAACATGTTATGAAAGCAGAGTTTCAGATTTTCGTGATTTTGTGTGTTCTTTGTTTTCAAAGGCAATCCTTTTTGACTTTTATTTCAAAGGAAACTGTAGCTCTAACGTACCGTAAAGTTTTTTTGTACTTAAACGGCCAGGTAAGTGAAGCGAAGAGGTTGATATTATAGCTTTAGCTATTTTTTTAGTTGACTTTCCCTTCCCTGCAATGCTCTGCTGTGCCCTACTCTTCCCTCCCTTCTTCTACCCCACACTAGGGTACAATAATGGTAGGGTTAAAGTAAGGTAAGCTACCCTACCCTAGAATAGGTTATGGGTAAGGAACAGACAGGCAGGGCAGGGCAGGGCAGTGTAGGGCAAGTCAGGTCAGGGTAAGGTGGTGTGGTGTGGTAGGGAGAGATAATGGTTTATTATAGGGTAAGGTATAGTTAATCCTCTGAAGGTAAGGGTACGGGTATGGGCTGAGGCAAGGCAGGGCAGGGTGTTATATTTTGAGTTGAGTTCAGTTTGCAGGGACCAAATGGGCACGGTTGGCAGGATTTATGAAGGAAACCAAAAAACATTGCTACATACTAAATCTGTTAGCTCTTGGCCTCATGGTTTCAGGGAAGAAAAGTTCTTTAGGTGAATAGCTCTATATAAACATAACATATGACCCATAGGGTGTGACCAGTTTGGACGCCAGGGGCTTGATTGGCAGGATTTATGTAGGGAACCACTAAACATTGCTACATACTAAATCTTTAAGCTGTAGGCCTCATGGTTTCAAAGAAGATTGTTTTTTAAGTTTTACCCATTATAAGTCTAAGGAAACTATATGTTGCCATGGCAACCAGAGTTCCAATCCGGTCTGCCCAATATCATTATGCAGCTTTTCCCTTTACCTGATGATGCTTCATCTGATATTTGATCAAGACAAGCCATCTGATATAGGATATTTACTTATTTGAAATTGTGGACGGACGACGGACGACGGAGCTTTGGCATACTAATAGCTCACTTGACCATTCGGCTCAGGTGAGCTAATAAGAGAAGATACCCAAGAAATACCACATTCAAGAACCACAACTCTCCCAAGGAACCAAAAGAATGAGAGATTAGGAACAAATAAAGAAAAAAAACAAAGGGCTCATATATAAATAAGAACTGTAACCGACAAGCCGCCTTGGAACGTTCAGTAGAAAAAAAAATACTGGAGAGGGGGGTCTTAAAACAATTCTAGTAAAGTTATTTTTTCTGTATCCTTATTGCTCTCAGGATTAAATTTCCTTTACAATCTATCCATCTTTACTACCGCTGCTGTAAGTGGTGATAATCGTAAAACGTCTCTAAAAATATCATTTTATTATAGTTTTTCTTCTATCTTCTGATTCTCTAAACCGACTGAGCTTATTCTGGGATTTTTAATATTTATATGAGAGTCACCGATGATGAGGTCCGGCACATTCTACTCTGGCCCAAAACTAGGACACTTCTGCTATTCCAAGTTAAGTTGTGTGTATGTATGTGTGTGTTCGTTGCTTTCGGGTGTCAAGGATAGCAGAATTTAATTGTCCTTTTCGTTGTTTACTGACTTTTGGGACATTAATTAATTGTATAGCACATCTGATGCTTACTTAATAACTTTTGTGGAAAATAGAACTAACTTTAGAGATTAGCAAAGTAGTAAAGAAGATATCCGCGAAGTGAAACATTCATACCCCATAGTTTACCAATGATACCACTAGAAAGAGTTAACAAACTATGATAGATGGTACATATTTAATTAAACAATAAAAAGCAATCCAGCTCCCTCTTTTCAAATCAGGAGATCACAATTCTGTACAGGACTTATCAAACACAACAATAGGGCATTAGACAGGACCGAACATAAAAAGCACCGCAGTAAGCAGCCATAAAGCAGTACAAGAAGGAATAAAAGAAGAACGCCGCCTTAGCACGTCTGTAGTAAAACTAACAGGGGATACAAAACTATTTTGCTGATATCAAATCTTCACTTTTTGCTCAACTGTAAATCTATAATAGATCCATTTTTATAAGGGGCTTGACGTGCAGAAAAGCAAACAGAAATGCATAAACGTTGCCTACTTGGTAAAAGATGTCGGTACATCTACAAAGTGTATCCAGTTTTTTAAATAATTTGTTGTATGTTTAATATCTCAAAACAGTATTATAGAACCACGTCATATTATTCATCAAAATTCACTGACATTCTTTCATCTTTTTCATGGAGGTAACTTTTGTGACTTTCCCTTTGCTTTGCGGTAAACAAAGTCCCTTAAGAAAATCCGTCTACTCTAAAAGAACACATTTTGTTCCTAAAATGGGGAAAATACTTTCCTTTCAGAGCAGACGCCCTTTCATCCTGCAATATTTAAGACGTATAAAAACATGAAAAATAAAATTGATTTGTTAAACATTTAGGAAAAGTATTATTAGTTGATAAGTTGTCCGAAACCTAATGGTGAGAACGGTAAAGAAAGCAGTAATGCTTGGGTTGAAATGATGAGCCATGAAATTATATATAAACCTGCACTACACGTCGGTGTTACATCAAGTTGGCCATTTATGCATGTTACAGTTGTAGTGGTTGTTCCTGTCGAATCCAATGTATAGCCACTTTCACAAATTACCGTCAATGTCGAGCCATTAGTCACGGTACCGGTTGGGTTTATTGTGGCATGCTCTACATTAATTTGTTTACAATCTGAAACTAAAAAAAATATTATTGTATTAGTAACAAGAACAATGCTACCATTCATATGGTCAATGCAGGGAACATTTTCAAAGAAATTTGAAACAGACCCTGCAATATTATATATATAATAATCAATGTAATAATAAATGGACGCACTGAGATGAAAAAAAAAATGCAGGTGTTTAACAGGGCTGCTGTAAATTAATCAGCGGCAGTACATTATATGTATACATTAAAGAATAGTTATTTCTGCCAGAGTTTGTTTTACAATTCGTTGCTTCATTGACTGAAACTTGCTAGTGTGGCACAGTAAACACGGACACTAACATAAATAGGTGAGGATACCCAGGGAAAACCACATTTATGAAACACAACCCTCCCGGGTCACCAAAAATAAGGAGAGATAAGGAACAAATAAAGACAAAACAAACGGCTCATATATAAGAAAGAACTGTAATCGGGCAGTCGCCTTGGAACGGTCAGTAGAAAAAAATAATGGGGGCTTTAACCAGTTTTAGTAAAGTATTTTTTTTTTCTGTATGTATCTTTATTGCTCTCAGGATAAATCTCCGTTACAATCTATCCATCCGTACTTCCACTGCTGTAAGTGGCGATAACCGTAAAACGTCTCTAAGAATATCACTGCAGTATAGTTTTCTTTTATCTTCTGATTCTCAAAAACGACTGTGTTTATTCTAGAATTTTTAATATTATATGAGAGTCAGGAAACTCCTGCTATTTCAAGTTGTGTGTGTATATGTGTATGTTCGTTGCTTTCGGGTGTCACAGATAGCAGTATCTAATTGCCCCTTTCGTCGTTTACTTTTCTGGGGATATTAATTAATTATGCCCCCAACTTCGAAGAGAATGGTGAGAACAGTAAAGAAAGCAGTAATGCTTGTGTTGAAATGATGATCCATGAAATTATATATAAACCTGCACTACACGTCGGTGTTACATCAAGTTGTCCATTGACGCATGTTACAGTTGTAGAGGTTATGCCTGTCGAATCCAATGTATAGCCACTTTCACAAGTTACAGTAACTATCGAGCCATTAGTCACGGTACCGGTTGGGTCTATGATGGCATGCTCTACATTAATTTGTTTACAATCTGAAAATAGAAAAACTGTATTAGTTACCAGAGCAGAGCTACCATTCACATGGTCAATGCAGGGAACATTCTCAAAGAAATTTAAAACAGACTCTGCATTTATATATGCATAATAATCAATGTAATAATAAATGGACGCACTGAGATGAAAGAAGCACATTTTATTATTACAGGTGTTTAACAGGAGCGCTGTCAATTAATCAGCGCCGGTAAAGTATATGCATACATTAAACAAGTGTAACATCTACCTGATTTTGTTTTACAAATTGTTGCTTAATTGAAACTTGCTAGCGTGGCACAGTAAACGTGGACACTAAAATATATAAGTGAAGATAACGAAGAAATGACACATTTACGAACCACAACTCTCAGGCCGCCAAACGTAGGAGACATTAGGAACAAATAAAGACAAAATAAACGGCTCATATATTAAGAAGACCTGTAACTGAGGAGCCGCCTTGAAACGGTCAGTAGACAAACATTACTGGGGGCTTTTACCAGTTTTAATAAAGGTTTTTTTCTGTATCTTCATTGCTCTCATGATAAATCTCCTTTACAATCTATCCATCTGTGCTACCGCTGGTGTAAAAGGTGATAATCTTAAAAAGTCTCTTATAATATCACAACAGAATAGTTATTTCTTTTATCTTCTTATGCTCTAGAGTGAATGAGCTTTTTCTGGATTTTTTTAATATTTACATCCTTTCGACGGCGCTAGCGCATTTACGCTCAATAGCTTTTCAAAACCTTTTCAACGACCCTCACGGCGAGATAAATATAAGCAATCTTCCAGTTCTAGAACCATTTAATATGGTAGTATGTGGGAAAATAATAGTATGAACACGACCTCTCCAGCATGTCAAGAAAGGGCTCGAAAGGCTTCCGAAGTTAGAAAAAAAATGGTCAAATTTTCGAACCAAAAATGTTCGGTTTACAGTTGTACCTTCGTAATGCAGCCCCGTCAACACCAATCAAGCGCGGCTCAAATGGCCCAGCATACAAAATGCGCAAGATAAGGCAAAAGAAAATGGAGGGAGAGAGAACGGAGGGAAAAACGCGGGATCAAATAGCAAAAAAAAAAAAAAAAAAAAAAAAAAAAAAAAAAACATCTCCATGCGCATAAATTTTCCCACCGTGACCCCTGCGTCATGACCTTTCGTAAGTTTGAAAATTTAGCAGTGCTTGATTGTAAAGAATAACACATCTACTTTCGTTTTCAATTAAGCTGTATTTTATCAGTTGCTTATTTGGATTCCAGAGGAGAATATCCAACCCTACCCTCATTTTGGTTGCATTTTTTTTTAAAACCCTCGGCCGTTCTAAGGATATGAGAGTCACCGATGATAAGGCCGGCACATGCTACACTGGCACAGGAAACTAAGCCACTTCTCCTATTTGAAGTTGTGTGTGTTCAACGGCCCTCACGGCGAGATGAATATAAGCAACCTTCCAGTTCTAGAACCATTTAATAGGGTAGTATGTGGGAAAATAATAGTATGAACACGACTTCTCTAGCGTGTCAAGAAAGTGCCCGAAAGGCTTCCGAAGTTAGAAAAAAAATGGTCAAATTTTCGAATAAAAAATGTTCGGTTTATAGTTGTACCTTCGTAATGCAGCCCCGTCAACACCAATCAAGCGCGACTCAAATGGCCCAGCATACAAAATGCGCAAGATAAGGCAAAAGAAAATAGAGGGAGAGAGAACGGAGGGAAAAACGCGGGATAAAATAGCCCAACCACCCCCCCCCCCCCAAAAAAAAGAAAAACAACAAAAAACTAAAATCTCCATGCGCATAAATTTTCCCACCGTGACCCCTGCGTCATGACCTTTCGTAAGTTTGAAAATTTGGCAGTGCTTGATTGTAAAGAATAACACATCTACTTTCGTTTTCAATTAAGCTGTATTCTATCAGTTGCTTATTTAGATTCCAGAGGAGAATATCCAACCCTACCCTCATTTTGGTTGCATTTTTTAAAACCCTCGGCCGTTCTAAGGATATAAGTCACCGATGATGAGGCCGGCACATGCTACACTGGCTCAGGAAACTAGGCCACTTCTCCTATTTGAAGATTAGTGTGTGTGTGTGTGTGTGTGGATGTGTGTGTGTGTGTGTGTGTGTGTGTGTGTTCGTTGTTTTCGGGTGTCTCGGATAACAATATCTAATTGCCCCTTTCGTCGTTTACTTTTTCTGGTATTAATAAATAATTATATAATACATCTGATGCTAATTAAAAATTTTGGTGGAAAATAGAACTAAATTTGGAGATTAGCAAACTAGAAAAGAAAACAAATCACACGCCCATATTATATCAATGATACTACTACAAAGAGTAAACAAATTATACGTAATTAAACAAAGAAAGCAAACCTTCAAGCTCGCTCTTCTCCAATGAGGTGATCACACGACTGAACAGGAATTATCTTACACAACAACAGGGCATTCTACAGGACCAAACATGAAAATCACCGCTGTGAACAGCCACAAAGCCGTACAAGAACAAAAAAAAAAAAAAAAAAAAAAAAAAAAAAATAAAAAATAAAGAACGCCACCTTAATACTTCCCGTAGTAAAACTACCAGGGGCTTTAAAACACTTTTGCTGGTATCAAATTTTCACTTTTGGTTCGTATGTAAGTATGTGAGTTGTTTTTTTTTTCATATAAAGAGCTTGACGTGCAGGAATGTAAAGAGAAAGGCACAAACGTTGCCTACTTAGTAAGATATATCGGTAAATCTACAAAGTGTATCCAGTTCTCCTAAAAATCGGTTGTACAGCTTTGATTTTATTTGCAATGTATGTTTTATTTACAGATATGTTAAGGAAATATCTCAACACAGTATCTCAGAAGCACGTCGTACTTTTCGTCAAAATTCACCGACATTCTTCCATCTTTTTCAACTCTTTGACTATATATTTGCTTTGCAGTAAGCAAAAGCCCTTCAGAAAATCCGTTTACTCTGAAAAGATACATTTTGTTCCTAAAATGGGGAGAAAATACTTTGTTTTCAGAGTAGACGCCTTTTCATCCTGCACTATTTAAGACGTTGAAAAATACATGAAAAATAAAATTGATCTGTTCAACATTTAGGAGAAGTATTATTGGTTGATAAGTTGTCCGAAGCCTAATTGTGAGAACAGTAAAGAAAGCAGTAATGCTTGTTTTGAAATGATGAGCCGTGAAATTATATATAAACCTGCACTACACGTCGGTGTTACATCAAGTTGTCCATTGACGCATGTTACAGTTGTAGAGGTTGTGCCTGTCGAATCCAATATATAGCCACTTTCACAAGTTACAGTAACTGTCGAGCCATTAGTCACGGTACCGGTTGGGTCTATGATGGCATGCTCTACATTAATTTGTTTACAATCTGAAAACAGAAAAAAATGTATTAGTAACCAGAGCAGTGCTACCATTCACATGGTCAATGCAGGGAACATTCTCAAAGAAATTTAAAACAGACACTGCATTAATATATGCATAATAATCAATGTAATAATAAATGGACGCACTGAGATGAAAGAAGCACATTTTATTATTACAGGTGTTTAACAGGAGCGCTGTCAATTAATCAGCGCCGGTAAAGTATATGCATACATTAAACGTGCAACATCTACCTGATTTTATTTTACAATTTGTTGCTTAATTGAAACTTGCTAGCGTGGCACAGTAAACGTGGACACTAAAATATATGTGAAGATACCGAAGAAATGCCACATTTACGAACCACAAACCCCAGGCCGCCAAACGTAGGAGACATTAGGAACAAATAAAGACAAAAATAAACGGCTCATGCATTAAGAAGACCTGTAACTGAGGAGCCGCCTTGAAACGGTCAGTAGACAAACGTTATTGGGGGCTTTTACCAGTTTTAATAAAGGTTTTTTTCTGTATCTTCATTGCTCTCATGATAAATCTCCTTTACAATCTATCCATCTGTGCTACCGCTGGTGTAAGTGGTGATAATCTTAAAAAGTCTCTTATAATATCACAACAGAATAATTATTTCTTTTGTCCTTCCTATGCTCTAGAGTGAATGAGCTTTTTCTGGATTTTTTTTTAATATTTGCATCCTTTCGACGGCGGTAGCGCATTTACGCTCAATAGCTTTTCAAAACCTTTTCAACGACCCTCACGGCGAGATAAAATATATGCAATCACCCAGTTCTAGAACCATTTAATACGGTAGTATGTGGGAAAATAATAGTATGAACACGACCTCTCTAGCATGTCAAGGGCCCGAAAGGCTTCCGAAGTTAGAAAAAAAATGGTCAAATTTTCGAACCAAAAATGTTCGGTTTACAGTTGTACCTTCGTAATGCAGCCCCGTCAACACCAATCAAGCGCGGCTCAAATGGCCCAGATTACAAAATGCGCAAGATAAGGCAAAAGAAAATGGAGGGAGAGAGAACGGAGGGAAAAACGAGGGATCAAATAGCAAAAAAAAAAAAAAAAAAAAAAAAAAAACTTCTCCATGCGCATAAATTTTCCCACCGTGACCCCTGCGTCATGACCTTTCGTAAGTTTGAAAATTTGGCAGTGCTTGATTGTAAAGAATAACACATCTACTTTCGTTTTCAATTAAGCTGTATTTTATCAGTTGCTTATTTGGATTCCAGAGGAGAATATCCAACCCTACCCTCATTTTGGTTGCATTTTTTTAAAACCCTCGGCCGTTCTAAGGATATGAGAGTCACCGATGATGAGGCCGGCACATGCTACACTGGCTCAGGAAACTAGGCCACTTCTCCTATTTGAAGTTGTGTGTGTGTGTGTTTGTGTGTGTGTGTGCTCTGATTTCTGACCGCTACGAGGGTCGTGCAAAAAGTTCTGTCACTAATAGGCTTCCTTTGTTTTAGCCCAGGTATATTTTAAAATGCTTCACTGCACTTGAATGATGTGTTAAATAGCTAACGATACCCGTTTATTTCGTGCAAATTGCTTTCCAACTGACCAAGTTATTTCAAATGAAATAGATGCAGTCATATACACTGACAAATTTACTTGTTACATTGGAACATGGACCAGAAGACTGAAATTCTAAGCTATATTAAATGCCGTATTAGGC
Organism: Anodontia alba; assembly: GCA_964016985.1. NCBI lineage: Eukaryota > Metazoa > Mollusca > Bivalvia > Lucinida > Lucinidae > Anodontia > Anodontia alba. Next base: position 49,973,690 of record OZ024831.1, read on the forward strand.
TTAATATAGATTAAAAGCAGATATTTAATGAATTGTGTGGTATATATGGACCTCAGACCATCTCAATGCGCACAGTTTTTAAATGGGTTAAAGCTTTTAAAGCTTAGAAATTTTCTGTTGAAGATGATACCCGTCCTGGAAGGCCTAAAACCTCTGTTACCAAGGCTAACATGGCTGCTGTAAAGATTGTGGTCGAACAGGATGCGCGCTTGTCTGTCAGAGACATAGCTAGTTATACTGGCATATCAGAAGGCAGTGTGCAAACAATTCTGAAAAAGCGTTTGGACCTGAGAAAGGTTTGCGCTAAGTAGGTACGTCATTTGCTCACTGAGGAGCAAAAGGCACAACGCCTTAAATGTGCCCGGGAACTTTTGTAAACATACAAAGGCTGTAATAGTCGGGTTATTTCTAACTTGCTAATAAGTGATGATACCTGGGTGCACATGTTTGAGGCACAAATAATAACTGATGATAAGCAATGAAAGCGAAAAGATGAAAAAAAAAAACGCCTATGTATTGCCAAGAGAACCATAAGTTCTTATTGCCAAGAGAACCATAAGTTCGAGAAAGATGTTGTAATTTTCTTTAATTCAAGTGGGCCAGTCGTTCAAGTGCCTTGTCCATCTGGTCATACAGTCACTGGCCAATTCTACAAGAATTCTGTACTGAAGAAAGTGAAAGAGTTTTACAATAAGAAACGACCAAGCAAAGGATGGTCAGGGGTCCACCTTTTACATGACAACGCATCCTCACATAAGTGTGAGGTTGTTAAGTCTTTTTTGGTTTCTGAAAAGGTGACAGTTTTAAACCATCCACCTTATTCACCTGACCTTAGTCCCTGTGACTTCTTTTTATTTCCAAGGCTTAAGAAAATGCTTTCTGGAAATAAGTATACGTCTACAAGTTCTCTTGGCAGTGCTATTTATCAGTGTCTACAACAGATACCAAAAGAAGATTATTTATCTGCTTTTCGCGACTGGGTAAAAAGGTTAAAAAATTGTGTTTCAGTAAAGGGGGAATACTTTGAAGGTTTGTAATAAAAATATGTTTGGTACAACGTAGCACTGAAGTAATCCGAACCCAGTGACAAAACTTTTTGCTGGACCCTCGTAATAACAATTTTAATGGGATCCAAAGCAAAACCTTGTTGTCACTGTTCTACTTAATCTGTACATCTTTGGGTACAACATGTTTGGAATCCATCTTTAACCCATCTAGATAAAACGTAGAACTGAAGTAATTCGAACCCATTGACATAACTTTCTGCAGGACCCTCGTATTGAGCGCTTTTCTATTTCATCATAGTGTTTGTGGTCATGAGTATTTCACTGCTATTTTTCACTTATGTGGTAGAGCACCCCATTACGGACTGAATATATGTTAGTTATTTAGACTTGCATCAGAATAAATGGCGAGTTTCGCACTATTCAAACTGGCTAAGTCCTACGGTAGTTTTTCACCTGACCATTCCAAGGTTGTTCCTCCGTGGTAGTTCGTCTTTGTTCATGCGTCGGTCATCAAGAAAATATACCTTTATAATTTTGACCCTCTTAAACCCAATTTTATATAGTAAAACTGGGGTTTACAGGGGTATACATGTTTTTCTTATTTCTGCTCAAAAACATAGATAGTGGGTACTCGTTAGAACCGCCTCGTCGAGGCGGTTCTAACGAATACCCACAATATATGTTTCGAGCAGAAATATGGAAAATATCAGATTTTTATCTGAAAACTTTCAGTTTTAGGTGGTGAAATTTTCAATATATTTGAATAGGAGTGTTTTCATAATGTGGTGGTGGTATGTGACGTTTGTTTTGCCATCTCTTCTTCTTTTTGAAAAGCTCTGCTTTGTGATTGTGGCATTTCCAGGGTATCTTCATATGAACCGTAATGTCAGAGGATGTACCTTCTTACATGTGCGCCCAACGAAGACGGCCTCTACAATGAATAAACCTAATCCTTAAAGCACCAAACAAATTTGCAGCAGACAATATTCTCATTTCTTGTTGTGTTTTACAGAGGAGATAAGACTTGACATTTGATGTGAATCATCTGCCTGGCAGAAGATTCACATGAAATGTCATCTTACCTACTCTGAAAAAAAAATAAATAAAGTTGTCAGCTGCTGTTGTGATTGGAGCTTTACAGGTTAGCAATGTCCTGAATGATATAAAATCATAATAAATAATGTTCAGTGACTTACCCGTTGTTTGGACAGGCCTGAAAGAGAAAAAAAGACAGAAGTTTGAATGAAAAAAAAATCATAACACGGCGTTACATTTGGTTTTGCTTTGGTTTATAAAAATTTTCAGGAAACTATTTCAAACAAAACATAATACATGTATACGAATTTTATTGCTTAACCCTTAGGGAGCCAATCAGAAATGCAGCAGTCGACATTTTTAAATAAACATATTTTTTCCCAAAGAAAATAAGTATTGACATTTCATATGATTTGTCTGCCTAAGGTTTGGCAGATGATAAAGGAATGTTGTCTGTTACAAATTTTGCTTGGCGCTTTAAGAATTAATTCTTTTACTGGTGAATTGAATATATATATATATATATATATATATATATATATATATATATATATATATATATATATATATATATATATATATATATATAATACAACTGAAACTTATCTTAACTCTTGTCATGCAGAATAAATGAATAAATTAAGATGCCACTCCCATTTCTAACTGTCAGCCAATCAGATTATTTGATCCAGGTTGTTGACATAAATTCACGTATTGAATTACAAGCAGTGCAGATCCAGATCAGTTAGCTTCTTCACAGTTTACACAGCTTGCTAAGGCAGGGTATATCCGGGTTCAGCAGGACCAGGGTTAAATGAAGTAGGTGATAGGTGATGATTTAGGCATAATATATCAGCTTCATAATATAAGCTTCACAAAGCTATTCTTGTAGCAAACTATACTTAAGAAGGACAAAATAAAAAAAAAAAAAAAAAAAAAAAAAAAAAAAAAAAAAAAAAGAAAGAACTTTGTTGAAGTTTATGTTACACCAACCTGTACTAAAATGTGAAAACACGCACCAGGAGAGTAAGAGTTGTTCATCATTGCTTAGCTCAGTGATCAGTGTAGTTAAATTAATTCACTTAGGGTGGTCGCTAGGGTGGTCGAGAGAGTGAACATGATTGTGAACACTAGGGTGAACATAAGCACATGGACAAATAAACGAATGGATGAACAGACAGATGGTCGCTTGTACACTCAAGTCACCTATACTAATTAACGCAGGTGCAATAAAAACAAACTTGAGCAGGGTTCAAAATCAAGAACGTCCACATGCAAATCAAAGGCAAAGGCATTTAATGGAACCAATACACTTTTAGGGGAGGTAAATTGTTTCTGCTTCCTTTGTAGAAAGGGGTCTACTTTAATGGAAAAAAAATGCTCCGAAGGGGAGCAAATTTTTTCTTTTAAGCGTAGACACCTTTTCAGAAAGGACTTAATGTGAATGAGAGCAAACAGATGCACTCGAACGTCAATGGCTCGAACACCGATGGCTCGTTTACCATGGCTTATTCGAACTCATTTTTGAGTCCCTACGGAATTTTTCCGATAGCTCAAGAAAACAAATATTGAGTGAATTTTCTTATTTTATTATGAAATTGTATGTTGTGTGTAGTCATTAAAGTCGCCTCATGAGTACACGCAACATACTATTATTTTGTTGAAGATCGAAAACATTTCCATAAACTATCGCCATAAACTATTGCTTCCTGACCGGGCGCCATGATTAAATCTCATTGGCTCGAACTACCCATCTCTCAAACAAATTTCCATGGTCCCAAAGATGTTCGAGCCATTAAAGTTTAACTGTAGTCACAAAAGTTGGCAGAAAAATGGCAGAAACTATATCAAGTATATCCAGCCTTCTTAAGTCATTGGGAGAGTTAACCTTTGAACTACTGAATTTAGATAGCAGCAGATTACATTTTTTACTAGATGTTTCTTATTTTATTCTTTGAAAACAGGATTTAATGTTCGGTTGGTGTGAAAACAGGATTTAATGTTCGGTTGGTGTGAAAACATGAATTAATGTTCGGTTGGTGTTCAAGGCTCAGTCAACACTATTATCATCACGAAAACATACCTATATAATATTGACCCCCTTAAACCCCACCTTTATATAGTAAAACTGGGGTTTACAGGGGTATACATTATTTTTCTTATTTCTGCTCAAAACATAGATTGTGGGTACACGCAACATACTATTATTTTGTTGAAGATCGAAAACATTTCCATAAACTATCGCCATAAACTATTGCTTCCTGACCTGGCGCCATGATTAAATCTCATTGGCTCGAACTACCCATCTCTCAAACAAATTTTCCATGGTCCCAAACATGTTCTAGTCATTAAAGTTTAACTGTAGTCACAAAAGTTGGCAGAAAAATGGCAGAAACTATATCAAGTATATCCAGCCTTCTTAAGTCATTGGGAGAGTTAACCTTTGAACTACTGAATTTAGATGGCAGCAGATTACATTTTTTACTAGATGCATCTTATTTTATTCTTTGAAAACAGGATTTAATGTTCGGTTGGTGTGAAAACAGGATTTAATGTTCGGTTGGTGTGAAAACATGAATTAATGTTCGGTTGGTGTTCAAGGCTCAGTCAACACTATTATCATCACGAAAACATACCTATATAATATTGACCCCTTAAACCCCACTTTTATATAGTAAAACTGGGGTTTACAGGGGTATACATTATTTTTCTTATTTCTGCTCAAAACATAGATTGTGGGTACTCGTTAAAACTGCCTCGGCGAGGCGGTTCTAACGAGTACCCATAATCTTTGTTTTGAGCTGAATTATGAAAAATATCAGATTTTTTTATCTGAAAATTTTCAGTTTTTGATGGTGAAATTTTCAATATATTTGAATAGGCATGTTTTCGTAATGATTCATGTTCAGCCAGTCAGTTTACCTAACCCCACTTTTCCTGAATAGGCTTAATCCTCTAAGTGGTTAACAAGTACTTGTGCACGTTTTTGCCAGAAATGGAAAATCAGTGGAAGTGAGAGAATGACCACAGAAAATATCTCATAAAAATCTCCTTGTCATTCGAATGACCTCTGAAGTGTCCTCAGACAATCTGTACAAAATGTCATTTTCTGTTGCCAGGAGAAAATTAAGAAACCTATTAATAAGTTGTCCTCTGATTAAGCACACGGAGTTTTAAATGTTAAGATGAATGGATACATCTGAATTAAAACATTTTGTAAAATGAGACAAATTTTGCAGTCAGGAAGCTGCTTCCTTAGTAGAGTTGACTCTTGTTATCTGGACTCGTTTATCTCCAATAACCACTTATCTCAGAGTAAAAACCTGGTCCATGTTTCAACATGGAATACTAACAACGGGTAACAAAATATTTTCAATACACCCCTATTTTCAGGAGTCAAATTACATGTTCATTTGTAAAATGTGGTTGTTTGATTTATTTTTTTCCTCAGTTTTGCAAATACGATATGCCGAGGTACGCATATTTCGAAGTGCTTCAGAGAGCACGTTGGACGTCTTGATAACGGGTCTACTGTATTTGAAACCTTAACAAAGTGGGATCGGATGATCTATTCCTCAATCCCAATAAGCCCACCAAGTTCCAAGTTTCTAGCTTAAATAGTTATCAAGATAAAATCTCGCTCACAAGAAAAGTGTGACAAATGGATGGATGAATGCATAGACAAATGACCCAAAAGCAATATGTCCCTCAAAATTCTTCCCTGTAACAGTAAATTCTTTCCTTTACGAGTAGCCCGGAATTAGAACAGAAATATATTCAAGCCAGGATTACACCAGTACCCATTCAAGGTGTCTCCATTCCCCTTATACTATCTGAAGTTTTATAACTGAGCCGAGGCACAGCATTTCTTAAAAGATGATATGTATGCCCAGGGAAGACTCAGATCAACCTGCAAATCTGTGCAGTCTGTTCAGTCTTCGCAGGAGACTCTGTGTGTAGCTTAGGCTCCAAAACAACTTCAGGGTGGCAGTAAAGACTCAGATCAGTCTGCACAGATATATGGGCTGTTATTTATTATTTAAAGTACTTACTGACAAGATGGTACCCCTTCAGTAACTGCACATTGGTACCCGCTATTACACTGACCTATGGCTTGGAGAAAAACTTGACATGCTAATTCAGCTTGTGTGTATGTGGCAAGGTCCACTGAAATTAAAAACAAAAATACCGTACTCGCCATGTTTACCGTAAATATTTAGTTAAAACATATTTTATTTATATAAATTTACAAACAGCAAACGAAACACGTTACAAATTTACTCAAGGGAATTCAGAAGAAAGACTTACATTGTGTACTTAACCATTACCACTCTCTTGGCAAATTCAGCAGACAAAAAATTGATGATATTTTCTTATTTTTCCCAGGAAAAAAAATGTAGACAATTTGCATGAAATGTCAATTCTGTTTTCTGGGAAAATAAGAAAAAATATTTTAAAATGTCGTTTGCTGAAAACTTCACTCAGAGTGCTAAGCTTGAATTCTGTATCCTGACATGCACTCCTGTGAAGCAGATAAGAAACATGTAAATTTTACCCACAATGTTTGGACAGCTTTGGCTGAGCAAACTGTGTAGATCCAGCACAAACTGCTCCTGATGGAACCAGCACTCTTTAATTTTTGTTTGCGTTGACATTTTACTGCCCGTCAAGCCACTGGGGTCATGTCGAGCGCGGTCAGTTTACCTATCTTTGTCCTGGGCAAAAGCGGTTAACCAGTACTTGTGCACATTCCTTCATCAGAAACCCAGCACTCTTTAGACACCACCAGGTAGTGAAAAGACACAGCTTATCATTTTTATTTCTTCACAAAAACATACATTGTAGGTCTCAATGAAATTGCTTCTCTGAGTGGCCACACTTTAACCCTGGACCTGGTGACCCCGGATATGCCTTGCTATTGCAAACGTTCTAGATCCAGATCAGATGTCTTCTTCTGGATCTGCACTGTTTGTCATTAAGTATGTGAATTTGTATCAACGACCTGGATAAAGTAATCTGAGTGGCTGAAAATTAGAAGTGTGCGTGACATTAATTTTTTCAGCACGTAAATGGTAAAAGATATATAAAATTTATTTTATGCTGTACATACATGTAACATGACAACGTAAGCCTTGACCGGCCCTTTCTACAAATTACTATGGTAAATCACTATAAACAGCACATATTTAACAAATCATCACAGTAAGGATTTCTCCGACCCCCTTCTCACCCCCACATCTTCTTCCCTCTCCCCCTCCACACAAATATTGTGACACACACAATAAATAGCACTTGAAACAAGAGGAAGATACATTAATCATTGTCAGTCTTTGCATGCATGTACAACCTCTCCATATATAGATAGATGAATTAAAAAAAAAACAGCATTTGTTACAGCCAATCATTCCTACCTTTGGTTAGGTTATATTTATCCACAACATTGTTTTCATGGCAAATAAGAAAAAAATAACAATAATCTTTGGTTGGAAACTTTAAAAAAAGGTCTCTCTTTGAGATCTTGTTTATGTCCTAAAATTTTGTACATTAAAGTGCCTGACAAAATTGCATATGCAAACTGTGTAGACCAAGATCAGATTGCTCTTGACGGAACAATCTCACCAGGGTCTACACTGTTTGCCATTCCATAATATTTTAGAAACAACTGCAAAAAAGCAAACATTAAGCCAAAAAAAGAATGAAATAATGTGTTCGAACTTTAAGGACATTTACAGTTACGACACTTATTCCTTGTGGATCAATTTGTGATGCAACGGTAGAAAACCGAACAGGGGAATTATTGAGGAGAGACAGAAATAGAGGAGGCTGAAGTCACAGAGAACGAAATTGTAGAAACAGTAGAAATACCCCAGGAAGCATTCTTTATTAATGTATAGCGGGCCGTTATCGGCCAGTCAGCTGCCCTGACGGGCCGAGAACGGCCCGCTATACATTTATAAAGAATGCTTACTAGGACTAGCATGTCACCTCTTCCTACCTACTGCCTGTACAGTAACAGTAAAACCTCAATAACTCGAACACCAATGACTTGTTTACAGTGGCTAATATCTCGTTTTTGAGTCCCAAGAAAATTCTTACGACAGCTCAAGAAAACAAATATTTAGTGATATTTTAGAAATCTTTCCTATTTTATCATGAAAATGTATGTTGTGTGTACTCATTAGAATGGCTTTATTGTGGCGTTTCTAATATGTACACTCAACATACCATTATTTTACAGTGGACCTAAAAGACACTGATATTATTCCTATTTGTCTTCTAACCTGGCGCTATGATTTACCCTCAGTGGCTCAAACTACGCGTATCTAGAACAAATTTCCATGGTCCTAAAGATGTCTGAGCCATTGAGGTTAGACTGTAGCTCTTTATCACCTTCCTAACCAAGACAATGGAAGGATGATAATGAAAGGCTCTGTGCAAGGAAGAGTTGTATACAGTCATGAACTGAATTCTACCTCTAGCGGGATTTGAACCTGGGACTTTGTGATGTGATCAAAAGTCGGAAGCACTAACCACTCTGCCGTCCAGACCCTTCCACAGTACTCTCTTTATCTTAACATAAAGACATAACATAATATGTACCGGTGACATTTTCTAATTCCATTTCCTGCACTATTGTTGAGGTTTCAAATAAAGTAATACTGGTTCCATTAGCCAGGTCATTTGTGGATGTAGAAAACTGCTGGGCAGACTCGATAGTATCAGATATGACTACAGTATAGTTCACTTTGAGACTTCCCCTCCTGAAATAGACACACACAACCTCTGTATAATGAAGATGATGAAGTGGTGTTTTACACCATTTTCAGCATCATATATAAGTCATATCATGACAATGGAAAAGTGATAATAAATGGCTCTCTGCTATGAAGGGCTATATGCTTATGAAGCAGATTGCAGTCTCCAGCAGGATTCCAAACCCGGGACCTCATGATCGGAATCTGGAATACTATCCACTGGGCCACCTGGACTCTTTTTACAACCTCGTAATAATAATTTTTATGGGATCCAAAGCAAAACCTTGTTGTCACTTTTCTACTTAATCTGTACATCTTTGAGTACAACATGTTTGGAATCCATCTTTAAACCAAATTATTCTAAAACCATGCTATAGTAAACTGTGCTATAAAGAGGATCCTGTGTTTTTTATCTTCAGTTAAGGGCAAAAACCGTCATCAAAAGTAAGAAAAAGTCCCAATAACAACGGTAAATATGATATCTCTTTCACCTGCCTTGCATTATTTTTTTGTTTTTATTATATTTTCTTATCTTATAAAGTTCTATTTTTAGTACGTTTTGATGATGATGATGATGATGATGATGATGATGATGATGAATAGATGTTTTAAGTCCCTTTCATATCGAGATGATGGAAGGGTGAAAATGAAAACCTCAGTGTAATGAAGCACCATGCAATCATTCATGAGTTGAATCAGTTTGAGTCCTCTTACAACCAATACACTTTTGACAGAAAACGTTTACTACATCTGAAACAAATGTCTCATGTGTACCATAATAATTGCCTTGGTGGCTTAGTTGGATGCGCATCCGACTGGTGATCAGGAGGTTGTGGGTTCTTACCCTGCCGGGTCGGCAACATTCTGTCGTGGAGAGTGATCATGAAATATTTTCTACGGTCATTCTCTCCCACTGATCCAAAACGGGCAGTTGTCAGTTTCTGGCGAAAGAATGTGCACACTACTGATTAGCCGCTTAGAGGACTGAGCCTGCCCAATAAAAGTGTGGTTAGGTAAACTGACTGCATTCGACATGACCCCAATGGCCAATGAGTTGACTGGGCTGTAAAAGAAAACAAACAACGTGCCATAATAAATTGAGGTTTTGGACAGATAGGCCTGAGCAAACATGTAAAACCAGATCAGAAACTGCAAAATGCAGAGTCTGATGAAGGTCTACCATGTTTGCCACTCATCCAGCAGTATAATAAGGAGTTAAGATTTTGACTGAGTTGAAGTTTTACAGCCCAGTCATTAGGGAGATGTCGTGCGTAGTCAGTTTACATTTTCCCTGGATAGGCTTGGTCCTCTTAGTAGTAAACCAGTACTTGTCCACATTATTTTGCCAGAAACTGATAACTGTCCTTATCGAATCTTCGGAAGGGAGATAATGACAGTAAAAAATATTTCATGATTAATCTCCGCAAAGAATGTTGCCGGACACGGCGAGTATCGAACCCGCAATCTCCAGATCAACAGTCTGACCAGCAGTATGGTAAGAAGTAAAAGGTGTCTCAATATTTAGGGTAAATAGAGTACTACAAAAATAAGGGAACAATTCTACTTACGCTATGGCAACAATAATGACATCTATCACATGTATTCCCATTTCAATTCTGTAGAAGTTAAGGAGCTGAAAAATGATACAGAAGAATCTATGAATCTTACAATTCATGTGTAACATACAGCGCTTCTTGACCATTATATCTAAATTCGGACGTATCCAAAGTTACACATGAGAGTTTTCAGTACAACGCATTTACAGACAGGAAAACAGGGTAGATACTGATAAGAGGGCTCATTATGAGCTATCTCATCTGGACTTGTTATGTTTGCAAAGGGATTTGTATTGGTCTGCAGGGACGAAAGGATTAAATTCAGTACTCTTCTTTACCAGTACTAAGTTCAGTACCCTTCTTTACCAATATTAAGTTCTGTACCCTTCTTTACAAGTGTAAAGTTCAGTACCCTTCTTTTCCAGTATCAAGTCAGTACCCTTCTTTACCAGTATCAAGTTCAGTACCCTTCATTACCATTATTAAGTTTGGCACTCTTCTTTACCAGTATTATGTTTGGTTGTTTTGTGTTTTTTTCTTTAAAAGTACTAAATTCACTACTTCAATACCAGTACTGAATTCAGTACCCTTGTTTACCAGAACTATGTTCAGTATCCTTCTTTACCAGTGTTGAATCTGGTGCCCTTCTTTACCAGTATTAAATTTGGTTCCCTTCATTACCAGTATTCAGTTCAGTACCATTCTTTACCATTATTAAATTCAGTACCTTTCTTTGCAAGTATTAAGTTCAGTATCCTTCTTTACCAGTACTATGCTCAATACCCTTCCTTACCAGTATTAAATTCGGTACCTTCTTTACCAGTACTCGGTTTAGTACCCTTCTTTACCAGTATTAAATTAGATTTGGCACCCTTCTTTATCAGTACTAAGTTCAGTACCCTTCTTTACCAGTATAAAATTGGGTAACCTTCTTTACCAGTACTAAGTTGAGTAATCTTTTTACCTGTATTAAATTTGGTACCCTTCTTTGCAAGTACTAAGTTCAATATCCTTCTTTACCTTTATTTTAGTAACCTTCTTTACCAGTATTAAGTTCAGTACTCTTCTTTACCAGTATTAAGTTCAGTACTCTTCTTTACCAGTATTATATTTGACACCCTTCTTTACCAGTTTTAAGTTTGGATTTCTTCTTTACCAGTACTATATTCAGTACTCTTCTTTACCAGTACTGAATTCAGTACCCATATTTACTAGTACTAAGTTCAGTACCCTTATTTACCAGTATTAAATTTGGTACCATTCTTTACTAGAATCATGTTCAGTACTACTAAGTTCAGTACCAGTCTATTCCAGTACTGAAAATAATACATTTCTTCGCCAGTAATAAATTCACTAGCCTTCCATACCAGTTTTAAGTTCAGTACCCTTCACTACCAGTACTAACTTCAGTACCCTTCTTTACCAGTTCTAAGTTCAGTATCTGTTTTCCCAGTACTAAGTTCAGAAGGTATTTTATTGATGATTTTTTCAACAAAAAATGTATTGATATTGAAACTGATCTAACAAAAACCTCCAACATAATTACAGTAAATGTCCTAAAATGTTGTACATCAAAAGATGTGACAAAATGGCATATGCAAACAGCGTAGACCCAGATCAGACTACCCTGACTAAGGTGAGTTATCTTTTTCAGACCTCAAAATTGAGTGTAAACATCCAAAGACACACATACATACATGTAGATCTCTTCAAAAGAAAGACAAATATGAAACTTACAACTGTCCTTACACGTGTCTTGTATTTCTGGTTTGTGTCTGTGACAGTCAGATCTTCTGAGCTTGGGACAACATAGTCAAACACAAGGAACAGCTTTATGGCTCTCTGGTTGGCTGGGAAACAAAATTCACATTACCATAATAACCCTAGGTATTGGGACTGACAGGCCTTAGCAAACAGGTTGACCCAGATCAGATGCTGCATAATATAGCATCTGATCAGGGTCTAACACTGCCACAGAGTCCAGCAGTTTTTAGACACATCAACAGGTAATAAAGTGAACTTACTGCATTAAACCTAATTATCGCACATACCAGCAGTTAAGCAGTTTTATAGTCTTCAGATTACAGCCAGTGTACTTTTTATCTCCGTCTTCATAAAGGCATATGTTGTACAATGCAATTCAAATGAGGACCCACAACATATACCTTTTATAAAGAAAATTAGAAAGAAAAACAAGAGGGCCATGATGGCCCTAAATCTCTGACCTGAATCATGTTATACATACCATTGCTAACAAAGATGCGGTTCTAAAGATCATGGTGACCGTGACCATGACCTGTGCCCTCAGGGTCATCTTCTGGTCAGAAGAAACATCACTACTACGTTTGAGGGTCCTAGCCCCACGCACTGCCGAGTTATGTTCCAGCACCGAGGGTCATTTGTTTTACATAGACCCATAAACAAATGACCCCCGGCGCGGGGCCATTTTTTACCTCAGGGCTATAATTTGAACAACTTTGGTAGATGTTTACTAGATGAAGCTAAATACTAAATATCAATCACTTTCGCCTTCTGGTTTTAGACAAGAAGATTTAATAAGTTTTCAGTTAAAAATCTATTTTAGCTCCTGTGACCTAGATTTGCGATGGACCAAAACCATTTGAACAACTTTGAAAGAGGACCAACAAAGGATCAGTCCCGTGAAGCTTGGTCAAAATCCAATCAGTGGTTTAGAAGAGATGTCGTTTGAATAAATTGTTTACGGATGGATGCACGGACGGACGGACGGACAAAATAGAATCACAAAAGCTAACCTTGTCACTATGTGATAGTTGAGCTAAAAACCCAAAACATCACAAAAACATCATTTGATCAGTTGCATCATTGCATAAGTCCTTTGCTGATCTTTCTTTTTATTCAAAGTTTACCCTTGGTAGGTACATGTTTTACCACAAGTTTTCTCAGTATTTTTTAAAAACCTTAGTGCGCAGTGCAATAATTAGGTCGAATACGTAATTCAAATGTTAGTACCAGTATGATAAGGTGTTACATTAAGGTGGTCCAATAAACTGTAGATTTCTTAGTCATAGCTCCAGAGAAACCAGGTCCCAGTTGTTCAAAACTAACGATGTCGTTAGTTAAAGTATCGTTAAAACTTTGATCATTAAATATGGCATATACGCTAATATGGCTGAAAAAATGTAAGTAGCTTGCATTTGCAAAAGCTAACATGTTTTCAGCAAAATTACCTGTGAATTTGGTATTTTACTTACTAGAACGTTTAACATTTTGACCACTTACGTCCTCGTTTAGGTAACGATGCTTTGAACAACTGGTCCCAGTTTGTTAAACAAATACAGTAAAAATCCGCTTTTAAGACTGCTCGAAAATAAGACCACTATCAAGACCAGCTTTTGCTAGTCCCAAATGTTTTTTTTTTTTTTTTTTTTTTTTTTTTTTTTTGTAATTCTACATAGCTCCTGATAAGAAGGGCATCCGCATAATATTTTTCTTATTTCTTCACAAAAATTATGTTGTGGGTACTCATTAGAAGCGCCTCGGAGAGGCGCTCATACTTTTGTTTTGCAGAGAAATATCTGGGGTTATGTTCTACATTTAGTATTAAGACCACCCCACTAATAAGACTAAGGTGGTCTTAAAAGAGGAGATTTTCTGAATATTGATATTTTCCAGTACTCATTAGAAGCACCTCTGTGATACAATAATCAAAGCATCCCATTATTTAGGAATAAAATAGCGTCTAAACTATCAAGTGACAATAGAGTTTAAAACAGATATGAGTCATGAAATGAATAGTGAAGTCACTGGACCATGAAATATAGGCCATAATCACAAAAACGGTACTATTCTATTTTAGTTTATGTTAGGAAATGAATACTAAGCTGGATGATTATAAGCTGTATAATAATCAGAAATGAAGATAATTGCTAAGGTTGGCATTAAAAAATAATCAAAACCGGGGCTAGATACTAAGGTTGGTGTAAAAATGGCCAGTTCATTAGACTGTGAAAAACATGTCAAGGTCACATAGTGGTTGAAGCAAATTTGACAGGTTGACGAACAAATGAATGGAGAAAGGGATGGATAAGCACAAAACAATCTGTATGCATATCTGCTTCTCAGAGCAGGTAGAAAAAAAGTCTTAAAATCTTAAAAGAAAAGGCTATAAGCATCTGACTTTTCGGGCCTAAGACTCAATGACGGTCTCTTCGTAAAACTTTAACCAGTGGGTTGAGGCTTGACGATATGTCTTTGGCTTGGCCCGCCGTGGTTCAACTATTGGTTTTTATTTACTCTGGCATACAGTAGAATTAGCTATGAATACTCGTCTTTGTTTATTATAGTGATTAATTTGATTTTTATGTTTTCGCTTTGATGCATTGACTGAGCTGGGAGCCTTTATGCGAACCGAATTTTTATGTATTTCTGTATTAAGAGTAGCATCGGGATCCAGGGTGAAGTTAGCTAGCTGTAAAAGTGCTTTAACCCCCCCCCCCCCCCTCCCGGTGGTTTACTCTACTGACCGTTCTAAGGCGGTGGTCCCGGTGTTAGTCTTACTCTTTGTTGCTTTGTGGTTTATTCTACGAGGCGATTTGTTGTATGTCTTACCATGTGTCATTTTGTTCTTGTGTTTTTCAGTCCTTTTAGTATTGCGATTACCTCGCTTGGGGAAGAGAGAGCTAATCTTAGTGCTTTTCGTACGTTTATTCGATTTGTGCTTGTTTGGGTTTGTCGGTTTTCTCTTCCTCTGGATGTCTGGGATGGGCTGCGGTTTGTAATTGTGGCACTCCCTGGACTTTTCTCTTACCTTTTTTATGTATCAAATGTACTCACCAGTGGGACTGAACTCTGTAGTTGTTATTAAGGCTGAAAAATAAGTAGCAAAAATGAGTTAACAGTTAAAATTCTGAGTAAATAATGCACTACAGAACAATTAACAATAACAAAATAACGTGTATGGATCGTGTATAAATTGACCTGTCTATTTGATCTTTAAATTTAATATAGGGATCAAACATGGTTTTCCCATGCATTAACATTCGTCAGGTCCCGAGGGAGATATTGAAAACCGAGGCCTCCGGCCGGCCTCGGTTTTCAACACCTCCCTAGGGACCTGGCGAATGTTAATGCATTGAAAAACCATGTTCGATCGCTATTATTGTATAAAAACTGAAAAGATTTCGCGTTATCTCGCGTTATTTCTTGCACTACTTTGTTTCGCCTTTTCACCTATCTCTCGCGAAAGCAATTTGCACGGACTATCCTCGTTCTAGGGCCGGGCAGTACACATCTCGTAACGATAGCAAATTTCTGGCCCCAGTAGGATCATATTGAAAGTTGCGTAGCCGTGCATTAACAACGCGTGAATTGCCTTGTTAATACACGGCTTTTCGCCGGTCAATGCATGGCTGTTAATAACGTGCGATACCGTTTTTTATGCAATAATATTCATTAGTATAGGTCCACTGCAGACTGTCGGCAAAGAAAGAAAATCCGGCATTCCACCAGACGCAGCAAGTTTCTTACCTTACAAATACTTGTGCACATTTTGTTACCAGAAACCGACAACTGCCCTTCTTTTACCAGCAGAAGGGAGAGAATGACCGTAGAAAATATTTCATGATCAATCTTGAACAAAGAATATTGCTGGTGAGGATTGAACCTGCGACCTTCTTATCTCCAGTTGGACGCACATCCGTCTGAGCCACCAATTTCATATATGGAAAGTTTCATAACAGTAAAAACTGTCTGATATGATTCTTGAATAAAACTTAATACATGTACATGCAAGGCTCTTGTCATAAATAGAAATCTGCTTTACTTTGTATTAGCCTTTACCACTCTATGGGAAAATTCAGCAGACGACAAATTGATGTTATTTTCTTATTTCCCCAAGAACATAGAAACTGACACTATGGAAATATTCAATCCTAATTTTGGGGAAAAATAAGAACACTATTTCAAAATGTTTTCTGTTGGAAATTTTACCAAGCATGCTGAGCGTAAAGAAGTTATGTACCTTAATATGATCTGCATTCCTGATGCAGTTGAACTCTTTATGTGCTAAGCAAAATTGCAGCAGAAATGTTTATTTAAAGCATTTCCTGTGAATCCTCTGCCTAGTAAACAATTTACATGAAATCTTATTTTACTGGCTCTGAAAAATAAAACAAGAGGCCACGGCCTATGAAATCGCTCACCTGAGAACATCTGCTTCAAGTGCAAGACTTGATATTCATATTTAAATGCCGTAGTCTTGGCACATAATGATGTATCCAATGCAACGTAGATCTCAAGACACTACGGGGTATTGTAGGAACAATCCAGAGAAGTTTGTTTGAAATTGGCCCACTTATAATTAAAGTTTTTTTTTTCATTTTTTTTGCTCTGGTGATTTTACAGTTTCATAGAGTGCCACTTTCCTATGAGTTACAGACAATTTGTTTGATTTTTTTTATTTTTAGCGTTGGAGAACATTTTGTTCAGCAGAGCAGGACGGTTTGAGCAATTTTGGTAGAGGACTTCCACAAAAACTATTCTATCAAGTTTTGGTTGAAATCTGGCCAATCGTTACGATGTTGTTTGAAATTTTGTTTTCCATTTTTAGCTCTTGCAGCCACTTTGTGCAGCGAAGTGGAACAGTCTGAGCAACATTGGTAGAGGATCTCCCAAGGAACAATCTTATCAAGTTTGGTTGAAATCCACCAAGTGGTAATGGAGGACATGTTTTGTTTTCTATTTTTAGCCCTGGTCGCCATTTTGAGCAGTGGAACCAACGATTCGAGCAACTTTGGTAGAGGACCTCCCAAAGAACAATCGTATCAAGTTTGGATGAAATTAGCCAAGGGGTTATGGAGGAGATGCTGTTTGAAGTTTTTAATATCTGTAGCTCTGACCACTATTTTATGCACCGAAGTGGAACGTTTTGTGCAGTATTTGTAGGGAACTTCCTTAGGAACAATTCTATCAGGTTTGGTTAATATCCACTGAGTGGTTACGGAGGAGATATCATTTGAAATTATTCTACTTTTTGCTCTGGCCTCCATTTTTGTGCAGTGGAGCGGAACGATCTGAGCACTTTTGGTATAGGATCTCCGAAGGATCAATCCAAGTTTTTTTTTGTTTTTTTTTTTTTTAATCTGCCAAGTAGTTGTGGAGGAGATTTGTTTGAAGTTTTTTTTTCTATATTTAGCTTTGGCAGCTATTTTGTGCAGCGGGACGGAACGATCTGAGCAATTCTGGTAGAGGACTACTCAAGAAACAATCCAAGCAACTTTGGTTGAAATCAACCCAGTGGTTACAGAGGAGATTATTTAAAGTTTATTCTAGTTTTAGCTCTGGCGGTCAGTTTGTGCAGCGGAGCAGAAAGATTTGAGCAATTTTGGTAGAGGACCTCCCAAGAGACAATCCTATCAACTTTGGTTGATATCCGCCCAGTAGTTACGGAGGAGATGCCATTTAAAGCAAATTGTGGGCGACTCACGACGGACAACGGAAACAGGGCGATCACAATAGCTTACCCCGAGCAGGTTTTACTCGGATGAGCTAAAAGTGTATTTCATAGTGTTGCCTGCTGCAGTTGTGATTAGCACTTAACTCACTGTAGTCTAGAGATCCCTCAAAGTGTAATTGGCAAACAGTGCAGATCCAGATCAGATGCCACAGAACACAATGCCTGATCAGGGCCTCCACTGTTTTCAAATAGTTCAACCATTTTTATTTAGAAGCATCTGAATCATATAGCATGACATACCTAAAATCATAATTAGACTCTTCCAATATATAGTGTAGGAGAGTTTATTCAGTCTACAATGTGTTAAAAACTTACTCTCTACACAATTTCCTGAATTATCTCGTTGATAACCAAGGAAACAGGAACAATTATATGACCCCTCCAAGTTGTGACATCCTTCATTTTGCTGACTATGGCAGCCATGGGTATTGCCTGCACATTCATCAATATCCGTCTCACATCGTGTACCATTCCAGCCAGCCTGACAGTTGCAGGCACCAGTCACAGCGTCACATGTCTGGGTGGTGTCATTAGTGTGAGAGTCCATACAGTCACAATTTTCAGTACAGTTAACACCATACGTATTAGATGAGCAGACTGAAAAAAAGAAAGAACTTCGGTGAAATTTACGTTGCACCTACCTACTAAAACGTGAGAACATTAGCACTGGAAAAGTGAGAGATGTCATCCTTGATTAACTCATTTAGGGTAAACACTAGGCTGGACCTGAGTACATGAATGAATAGATGGAAACTTGCCAGCTTAAGTTACCCATGCTAATTCAGGTGTGACAAAAAAATGCATGTACATTTCAAATAAGACTCTCCAAATGAGCTGAAAGATGAGAAAAACCTTCCGAAAGCCCATCTAATATGCACACCCAATGAAGACTCAAATCAGCCTGCGCATCTGCGCAGTTTGATCAGAGTCTTCATTGCCTGCACGAAGAAACTTTTCATCCTTGGCTATCCAAAATGTACCCAGTGAAGAAATGCACAGGCTGATCTGGATCTTTGCTGGACATTACGATAACACTTCTATTCAAATTTATTGAAAAATTCACTACCAAAAGACTGAAAGTTTTCAGATAAACATTTTGAGATTTTTCGCACTTCTGTTCAAAACATAGATTGTGGGTATTCGTTCGAACCGCTTCGCCGAGGCGGTTCTAACGAGCACCCACAATCTATGTTTTTAAGCAGAAATAAGAAAAATAATGTATACCCTGTAACCCCCAATGTTACTGTATAAAAGTGGGGTTTAATGGGGTCAGTATATAGGTATGTTTTGTGATGGAGCACAAGTCCAAGGTAAGTTTTCTGATGTTGTGGCTCAGACTATGAGCAACCTTTTTAACATGTGATCCGCGCGGGTTCATATCAACCTGCATATTCTGGACACTCTGATTAGCCTACACTTAATGCTAACATAATTTAAGGACCTTAAAGGAAAATGCACAGTAAATAAAAACATAATAGAAAATTAAGTCTGTTAAGCTGAGCATTTTGGTGAAGAGGTACGAAAATCGGTTAAAATATGAAATTGATTTGGTTTTAAACATCTAGATAATGGTGTCATGCATATGGTATTTGCCATGTTTGGGAGTTAGTGGCATCATAAAAATAAGAAAAAATACATATATGTTAGCATGTTGTCTGCTAATTTAGCCTACAAAGTACTAAAGGAAGTGTACATGAAACTGAGAGCATACTATTGTGGGAAAATCAAACTCCAACTCACTTTCACAATTCCCTTGTGCATTTTTCTTGTACCCTCTCATACAGAGACATTCAAATCCACCATCAAAATTGCTGCAATTTGTATGAGGCTTGGTATTACAGTCATCAGTGCCCATTATACATTCATCAACATCTGTTTCACACCGGGTACCAGTCCAGGTTGCTAGACACTTACAAGCACCAGTTGTCAAGTCACATGACTGGTCAGGATCAGTGGTATGTGCAACAATACAATCACATGTGCCTGTGCAGTTGTAGTCGTATTTGTTTGCAGGGCAAGCTGAAGATAATATTTTTTAAAATACTATTTAACACATCGCACTCTTGGTTAAATCTCGGCAGACAAAATATTGAAAGTTTTGTTTTTCTATTTTCTCAGAAAACAGGTTTTGACATTTCATGCAAATTGTCTCCCATGAAATATCAACTCCTGTTTTCTGGGAAGAACAAGGACATTTGTCGCCTGCTGAATTAGCCCTGAGAATGGTAAATGTTAATGCTTCAACCTTTACCACTCTCTAGGCAAATTCAGCAGACGACAAACTAATGATATTATTACTTATTTTTCCCAGAAAATAGGCTTTGACATGTTACGCAAGTTGTCTTCTAGGAAGGAGACAATTTTCTGGAAATGCAAAAGCTTATTTTCTTGGGAAAAAAACAAAACAGAAAAATATTTCAAATGCCACATGCTGATAGTTTTACCCAGTATGCTAAGGGTTAACTCTGAAAACATGAAATGGATTATTCCATGTTTTGATTTGGGTTAGGTCCATTGCTACTATGATAAAACATTTGACAAATCATCACATACTGAATGACATACAGATGAAAAGGCCCATTAAAAGCTATCTCACCTGGGTCAACTTTGTTTTCATAACTTTACGGGAACTCTTTGCATAAAATGTAACATGCGTTTCCTATAAGTAACACAGGAAAACCTTAGAAACAGTGGGTGCCACCTACGTATATGGGTATAAAACTCATCCTAACAGGTACTTACATGTATGTGGAATATATACTCTAATGTCAGAAATATAAACTCATTTCTCACAACTGTAATCTAAATGATTCTGTTCCTGATTTGGATGAGTTTACCCATTTATGCCTGGTGTTCTATAAAGGGGGCATTAGCAAATAGTGTAGACCCGGTGTGTAGACCAAGGTCAGATGCAACAGAACGTGATATCTGATTTGGATCTATAATGTTTGCATTTAGGAAAGAAATAAAACATGGTAACAATAAAAACTAACAAGACACTCCTAATTTTGACATGAAGTGGTCTAAAGAGTTAAGGTAGAAGTGTCCACTTAGCATGAATGGATAAAATACAAATATTTTAGGGCCCCTGTAGCAAATGGTTCATTAAAAGACAGTTTCAGACTATAAAAGATGGTTTAAAGTTGAACCCTAGAAGTGTGGTTTCCAAACAATAATAAATAGATTATAAAGAAAAATGGCCATAAATGGTCATTTTTCTATATAATCTACATCTTTTTATTTATTTGTTTGTGTTGAGGGTTTTTCGGCCCAGTCAATCCAATTGGGTCTTGTCGAGCGCGGTCAGTTTACCTAAACACACTTTTTACTGGGCAGGATTAGGCCTCTAAGTAGTTAACCAGTATCTTGCACATTCTTTCGTCAGAAAAAGACAACTGCCCCACTTGAATCTGCGGAAGGGAAAGAATGACCAAAAAAATATTTCATGCTTAATCTCCCGGCTGGGGTCGAACCCTTAACCTCCTGCTCTCCAGTCGGATGCGTATCCAACTGAGCCACCGAGCCCGGCATATTTTGTTTGGGTACAACATGGTTGTTGAGCTAACACAGTTTTTGCTCTAACAATAATGTTATAAAGAACTTGGAGTGTACAAATGTCTGCTCAGCAGATGAATCCAATTAAAATTCCAAGTCTTATTTTATCTGAAATATAATAATAATAATAATAATTCAGAATCTATCATGCTACCATGTGCTTGATGCTTAACGGATTAAAGGCTCGATATTCTGACAGCCTGAAAAATTTCAGTTAATCTCTCGTTTTTTATGCGGATCAAAAATGAAATGATTTTCTATCGTATCTCTGAATTAATGTTGGCAACATTAATTCAGAAATAAGATAAAAAATCATTTCATTTTTTATCCAGTTCAAGAACGAGAGACTAACTAAAATTTTACAGGCTGTCATGTGCCACATTTTCTGATTGTATTATTACCATACATCGCTTTAATAAACCTTTCTTGGATAATAAAATGTCTATTTTTGAGGAAGCTGGAGCCTTTAGCAGACATCTTTGTATTTTGCATGCAGACACATTTGTACGCATCTGCGCAGTCAAATCAGAGTCTTCATTGCCTGCATGAAGAAACTTTTCATCCTTGGCTATCCAAAGTGTACCCAGTGAAGAAATGCACAGGCTGATTTGGATCTTTGTTGGACATTACGATAACACTACTATTCAAATATACTGAAAAATTCACTACCAAAAAACTGAAAGTTTTCAGATAAACATTTTGATATTTTTCGTACTTCTGTTCAAAACATAGATTGTGGGTACTCGTTAGAACCGCTTCGCCGAGGCGATTCTAACGAGCATCCACAATCTACGATTTTTAGCAGAAATAAGAAAAATAATGTATACCCTTTAACCCCCAATTTTACTGTATAAAAGTGGGGTTTAATGGGGTCAGTATATAGGTATGTTTTGTGATGGAGCACAAGTCCAAGGTAAGTTTTCTGATGTTGTGGCTCAGACAATGAGCAACCTTTTTAACATGTGACCAGCGCGGGTTCATATCAGCCTGCATATTCTGGACACTCTGATTAGCCTACACTTAATGCTAACATAATTTAAGAACCTTAAAGGAAAATGCACAGTAAATAAAAACATAATAGAAAATTAACAGTCTGTTAAGCTGAGCATTTTGGTGAAGAGATACGAAAATCGGTTGAAATATGAAATTGATTTGGTTTTAAACATCTAGATAATGGTGTCATGCATATGGTATTTGCCATTTTTTGGGAGTTAGTGGCATCATAAAAATAAGAAAAAATATATATATGTTAGCATGTTGTCTGCTAATTTAGCCTACAAAGTACTAAAGGAAGTGTACATGAAACTGAGAGCATACTATTGTGGGAAAATCAAACTCCAACTCACTTTCACAATTCCCTTGTGCATTTTTCTTGTACCCTCTCATACAGAGACATTCAAATCCACCATCAAAATTGCTGCAATTTGTATGAGGCTTGGTATCACAGTCATCAGTGCCCATTATACATTCATCAACATCTGTTTCACACCGGGTACCAGTCCAGGTTGCTAGACACTTACAAGCACCAGTTGTCAGGTCACATGACTGGTCAGAATCAGTGGTATGTGCAACAATACAATCACATGTGCCTGTGCAGTTGTAGTCGTATTTGTTTGCAGGGCAAGCTGAAGATAATATTTTTAAAAACACTATTTAACACATAGCACTCTGGGCTAAATCTCGGCAGACAAAATATTGAAAGTTTTTTTTTCTATTTTTCTCAGAAAACAGGTTTTGACATTTCATGCAAATTGTCTCCCATGAAATGTCAACTCCTGTTTTCTGGGAAGAACAAGAACATTTGTCGCCTGCTGAATTAGCCCAGAGAATGGTAAAGGTTAATGCTTTAACCTTTACCACTCTCTAGGCAAATTCAGCAGACGACAAACTAATGATATTATTACTTATTTTTCCCAGAAAATAGGCTTTGACATGTTATGCAAGTTGTCTTCTAGGAAGGAGACAATTTTCTGGAAATGCAAAAGCTTATTTTCTTGGAAAAAAAAGAAAAATATTTCAAATGCCCCACATGCTGATAGTTTTACCTAGTATACTAAGGGTTAATCCTGAAAACATAAAGTGGATTATTCCATGTTTTGATTTGGGTTAGGTCCATTGCTACTATGATAAAACGTTTGACAAAACATCACATACTGAATGACATACAGATGAGAAGGCCCATTTAAAGCTATCTCACCTGGGTCAACTTTGTTTTCATAACTTTACGGGAACTCTTTGCATAAAATGTAACATGCGTTTCCTATAAGTAACACAGGAAAACCTTAGAAACAGTGGGTGCCACCTACGTATATGGGTATAAAACTCATCCTAACAGGTACTTAGATGTATGTGGAATATATATACTCTAATGTCAGAAATATAAACTCATTTCTCACAACTGTAATCTAAAAGATTCTGTTCCTGTTTTGGATGAGTTTACCCATTTATGCCTGTTGTTCTATAAAAGGGGCATTAGCAAATAGTGTAGACCCCGTGTGTAGACCCAGGTCAGATGCAACAGAACGTGATGTCTGATTTGGATCTACAATGCTTGCATTTAGGAAAGGAATAAAACATGGTAACAATAAAAACTAACTAGACACACCTAATTTTGACATGAAGTGGTCTAAAGCGTTAAGGTAGAAGTGTCCACTTAGCATGAATGGATTAAAGGCAAACACATTGGGGCCCCTGTAGCAAATGGTTCATTATAAGACAGTTTCAGACTGAATAAGATGGTTTAAAGTTGAACCCTAGAAGTGTGGTTTCCAAACAACAATAAATAGGTTATAAAGAAAAATGGCCATAAATGGTCATTTTTTCTATATAATCTACATCTTTTTAAATATTTGTTTGTGTTGAGGGTTTTACGGCCCAGTCAATCCAATTGGGTCTTGTCGAGCGCGGTCAGTTTACCTAAACACACTTTTTACTGGGCAGGCTTAGTCCTCTAAGCAGTTAACCAGTATCTTACACATTCTTTCGCCAGAAAATGACAACTGCCCCACTTGAATCTGCGGAAGGGAAAGAATGGCCAAAAAATAGTTCATGCTCAATCTCCCGGCGGGGGTCGAACCCGTAACCTCCTGATCTGCAGTCGGATGCGCATCCAACTGAGCCACCGAGCCAGGCATTTTGTGTTTGGGTACAACATGGTTGTTTAGCTAACACAGTTTTTGCTCTGAATTCTAACAATAATGTTATAAAGAACTTGGAGTGTACAAATGGCTGCTCAGCAGATGAATCCCATAAAATTCCAAGTCTTATTTTATCTGAAATATAATAATAATAATAATAAATCAGAATCTATCATGCTTCCATGTGCTTGATGCTTTACGGATTAAAGGATCGATATTCTGACAGCCTGAAAAATTTCAGTTAATCTCTCGTTTTTTATGCGGATCAAAAATGAAATGATTTTCTATCGTATCTCTGAATTAATGTTGGCAACATTAATTCAGAAATAAGATAAAATATCATTTCATTTTTATCCAGTTCAAGAACGAGAGACTAACTAAAATTTTACAGGCTGTCATGTGCCACATTTTCTGATTGTATTATTACCATATATCACTTTAATAAACATTTCTTGGATAATAAAATGTCTATTTTTGAGGAAGCTGGAGCCTTTAACAGACATCTTTGTATTTTGCATGCAGACACATTTGTACTTTATTCAGTGCAGTGCAACATAAAAGTCTCTTACCAGTACAGGTATTTCCTGCCCCAGTGAATCCTGGGTAACAGTTACACTGGTAGCTACCAGCCATGTTGGTACATTTATATAAACAATCAGCACTTCCTTCAAGGCATTCATCAATATCTGTACAAGACAAAGAAAAACATTAACAGAAAAACATAAAAAGAGGCCATAACTGTAATATTATCAATACATGTCCATTAACAGTGCTAAACGAAACATTCTTCACCTTAAGGTCTAAACTAAACTGTAGCAAATGACAGTCTTTTTTTTTATTTTTCCAAGAAAATAAGACTTGACCACTGCTTAACAGATGATTCACATTAATTATCTCCTTATTTTCTTGGAAAAATAATAATAATATGTAAGACTCTTGTCTGCTATTTTTTTGCTTGGCGCTTCAAAGGTTATACATATGTCAGTTTCAATTATACTCAATACAGACCTAAAGTTGAATAATCATTCTACAGAAATAAATTATACAAGGCTGTCCATAAGTATGACTGGATGGATAGTCGATCATGCACAATTACTATTGAAAGGTATATAGAGTTCGTCTGTCATTACTGACAATGATCAATCTTAATCACATGCGAGAAATGCTACTGTTTGTGTGTTCTAAGATCGGTGATTAGACCAATTCTAGCTCTAAACTGTCTGTTGCAGATGGAACAACACAGGTCAGAGCAAGACAGCTCTATCAGTAATACCTTAGCCCTGGCTTTGCGCTGTGCACGTTTCTGCTCGGCTTCGCTGATATTTTTTAAAAGGGTATAAAACTGATATGTAATAAAAAGTAGCTGGTTTGTTTGAGTTGGAGTTTTATGACCCATTCAACACTGCTAAAGGTCATGCGGGACCAGGGAAGTTTTGTTGCTGAGCCGGGATTTGAACTTGGAACTAGGATCTGTTGTCAGACGTGCAACCAATAACTCTATGGAACCCAGCAACAAGTAACTAGCTTTTATGTATATTTACAAGGACAAACCGGAGATTTTTACCATTACCATTGTGGGCAAATTCAGCAGATGACAAATTGATGATTTTTTGTATTTTCCCAGAAAACAGGATTTGACATTTCAAGCATTGGAGACAATTTGCATGCAATCTCAAAACCAGTTTTCCAGGAAAAAATATGAAAAAAAATCATAATGTTAGCTGCTGAAATTTTCACCCAGAGTGCTAAGTGTTAGAGATGCGTAATTAACAACCTAGATTTTATATACCTTCCATGAAATGCTTTTCAAAACATGTTCCTCATAATGTCAACCAGGTTGAAGCAAAAAAAAAAAAAAAAAAAAAATATACTCGTAAAATTATTTCTAAAGAACAATACCAAAAGCACCGAAAATATTTATGATATCATGTCCAATTAAAATTAAAATATATTAGTAATATTCGCAAGAAAAACTTCCAAGAATTTAAAAATTCAAGGAGCTTACCAACACATTCTAAATTAGCATTCAGACTGTACCCTGATATACATGTACATGCATAAGAACCAACTGTGTTGTTGCATTCTTTGAGTGGGTCACCGCATGGGCTGGTTTGTGTCGCACATTCATCGATATCACTGCCACAAGTAGTCCCTTTCCATCCTGACAAACAAGTGCAGGTACCATTGACATTATTACACTTATAGCTATTCGCTGCTACACAAGTACAGTTATTTGCACAGTTAGTACCGTAGAGAGTATCATCACATTCTGTAAAAGTACAACAAATTTAAAAACAAATGGTCAGTACCATAGTAAGTACCATCATGTTCTGGAAAAGTGAAACAAGGGTAATGACCAGTACCATAACGAATATCATAACAATCTGCAAAAGTAAAACAAATGTTAGAGGAATGATCAGTAATATAGTGAGTAAGATCATCAAATTCTGAAAAATGAAACCTTAAGGGGAATGACCAGTATCATAATATCATCAAATTCTGGAAAGTAAAACAAATTTAAGGGGAATGACCAGTACCAAAGTGAGTATCATTATATTCTGGAAAAGTGAAACAAATTTAAGGGCAAAGACCTTAAATAGATACTAGTGTATCATCATATTCTGGAAAAGTGAAACAAATTTAAGGGCATTGACCAGTACCACAGTGAGTATCATCATATTCTTGAAAAGTGAAACAAATTTAAGGGGAATGACTGGTATCATAGTTAGTATCATCACGCTCTGTAAAATTTGTAAAAGTGAAACAAATGCAAGGGAAATGACCAGTATCATAGTGAGTATCATCACATTTTGTAAAAATGAAAGAAATGTAAGGGAACTGACCAGTATCATAGTGAGAATCATCACATTCTGTAAAAGGTAAACATATTTAAAGGATCGAATGGCCAGTACAATACTGAGTAGCATCAAATTCCGGAAAAGTGAAAGAAATGTAAGGAAAATGATCAGTACTACAGTGAGTATCATCACATTCTGGAAAAGAGAAACAAATTTAAGAGGAATGACAAGTACCACAGTGAGTATCATCATATTCTGCAAACACATGTTAGGGGAATGACCAGCACCATAGTGAGTATCATCATATTCTGGAGAAGTAAAACAAATTTAAGGGCAATGACCGGTACCACAGTGAGTATCATCATATTCTGGAAAAATGAATGAAATGTAAAGGGAATGACCAGTACTATAATAAGTATCATCAAATTCTGTAAAAGTGAAACAAATTCCAGGACAATGACCAGTACATAGTGAGTATTATCATATACTGGAAAAAGAAAAGAAATGTAAGGGGAAAGAACGGTAATATAGTGAGTATCGTCACATTCTGTAAAAGTGAAACAAATTTAATTGGACTGACCAGTACCACAGTGAGTATCATCATATTCAAGAAAAGTCTGACAAACCCATCCATACAAAATCATTTATGAAAGTTCAGTTATCTATTATAAAACATTACAGAGATACAAGTATATGCTTTTACCTTGTTGTAAGATGTCAGGTCTGAGAATCTCCATTTAAAACATTAGCAAACCTTATGACGCCATAATACATTCCTAACTTTTGTTTCAAGATGAAAGAAACAACATGGCTGTACAATGTCATACCTTTAATATATGGATTGATTTATGTTTCCTTTAATAAGTATGACTTATTATTTCTGAAATTTAAATGAAAGTGTCTGCTATTGAGCTTTGCTTCTATGGCAACACAAGAGTCTGATGAATACATGTCTCAGAATCAGTAATATGGTTGCCATGGCAACAATCACATGACTTCTGAACAAAGTGTCTTCTACTTTAGAAGATATATAGGATTGGCTACTATGCATTACTCATAAACAAAAAAGTATTTGAAGACCATGAATAAAAAAAGAGAATTTTAACAGCTTACGAGTTGTTCATAACACTGAAGAATTTTGTAAGGTCCCTTTTGTCAGATAGGGGATATATAACAGTTATTACATTTTGCTAGAAAAATAATATTTCTATATTTTAAAGTGGCTAGTATGCCTTAAAGAGAGATCATTCTTATTTGTAAGTATCTGCCTCTCTTCTCTAATGGGAGCTACTTTTAACATTCAGAAAACTCTGGGCAGATTCAGCAAACTGATATTTTTTTCTTTTTTGTTTTGCAAAAAGTCAGATTTACATTTCCTGCAAATTTCTCCAATGAGATGTCAAACATATTTTCTGGGCAAAACAGGAAACATATTTCAACATTTTCAACATGTTGTCTGCTGAAAATTTTACCAATCATGCCTGCTAAGCATTTAAGGAAAATTACCCTACTGAACTCCAATTAAATAAGCCAATTCTTCCGATACCGGGGCACTTTTTCTGGACTTGAATCTATGTATATCTAATGGTACAGTTTCAACCAAAAACTTATGATAAACGGGACGATTTTGATTTTGATATAGTCAATTTTCTTTTTCTGGATGGTTCCTTATATGGGCTCTACATATCTCAACATTAGATTCGCCAGAGCTTCTTCAAATCTTAGTGACTTTAACTGCCGTAATAAAGGCCTTACTGCCAAGCTATCGTTATTTTAAACTTCACAAGGCGTTTATCGCAGACACAGTGCCTTGGTAGAAAAATATAACATTTGGTCTTAAAACACTTCTGCAACAAGGTATATCGGAACCAGAATTTTACGGTGACTTGGTCTACAGATTTAGAAAAATTGTGGGAAAATCTAACTTTTTGGAGCAATTCAGAAAACTAAATAACCGTTATAAAAGAAGTGGCTATAGCCTGGATATTATGCGACAGACTGCATGCCTAGTTATCAACCCAATCATTGTTGATGGCTATGCTTTACTACGGCGGTTCGGGCCTCAGACTCAATGATTGCCTCTTCGTAAAACTTTAACCAGTGGGTTAGGGCTTGACGATTTGTCTTTGACTTGCCCGCCGTGGTTCAATTCAACTATTGGTTTTCATTTACTCTGGAACACGGTAGAATTAGCCATGAGTACTCGTCCTTGTTTATCACAGTGATTAATTTGATTTTTATGTTTTCGCTTTGATGCATAGACTGAGCTAGGAGCCTTTATGCGAATCGAATATTTATGTATTTCTGTATTAAGAGTAGCATCGGAACCCAGGGTGAAGGTGGCTAGCTGTAAAAGTGCTTTATGTATTTCTGTATTAAGAGTAGCATCTGGCCGTAAAAATGCTTTAAACCCCCGGTGGTTTATTCTACTGACCGTTCTAAGGCAGTGGTCCCGGTGTTAGTCTTACTCTTTGTTGCTCTGTGGTTTAGTCTACAAAGCGGTATGTTTTAAGTCATGCCTTATGTTATTTTGTGATTGTATTTTTCAGTCCTTTTAGCATTGTGATTACCTTGCTTGGGGAAGACAGAGCTACTCTTAGTGCTTTTATTGCGCTTGTTTTATTTTATCTGTTTCCTCTTCCTCTTGGTGTCTGTGATGGGCTATGGCTTGTGATTGTGGCACTCCCTGGACTTTTCTCTTACCTTTCTTTTTATAAACCATACCTTGGCAAATGCCATTGCCATCCTTCAAGAAGCCTGTATTACATTGACAATAGTATGATCCATTCGTATTCTGACATGTTGAGTTTCCAGGACACGGGTGGACAGCGGAACTGTGACATTCATTAATGTCTGTATCGCAAGAATCACCACCCCATCCATCTACGCAGTTACAGACACCAGTGATAGCATAACATGTCTTAGTGTTGGCGGTAACACAGTTGCAAGTCTGTGTACAGTTTTCTCCCCACATTCCTTCGGGACACACTGTAAGGTAACAACATGGAAAATACAGGAATAAATATTATTGGAATTAAATTGAACAGTATACCCTGAGCAAACAATGTAGACCCAGATTTGACTGCTCCTAAGAAGCAGGAGCAGTCTGATAAGGGTTTACATTGTTTGTCAATCAGCCTACGATTTTGTGATAAATAAATTTAAAGACAAATCAAGACTAATTAAGTTTTTCAAGGAGTGAGTGACATTTTGTTTAAGACACCTCAAACGGTACGTCATATGATGTCTATAAATGACAAAAACACTATTCAATAAAAATGATGTTATGAAATATGATTATTACAATTTTAAAAAAGCATTAAGAAGTTTTACTGCAGGGTGGTATATGTCCCAATAGTTTGAGGTATTATGATAAATGCGGTATTAAACCGGAGCCATATTTAATGATAAAAATGGGCAATTATGGCCCTATATCGCTCGCCTGAATCATGTTATACATAACATTGCTAACAGAGATGCGGTTCTAAAGGTCATGGTGACCTTGACCATGACCTTTGCCCTCAGGGTCATCTTCTGGTCAGAAGAAACATCTCTACTATGTTTGAGGTCCTAGTCCCAATCATTGTCGTTATAAGCTTGTTTTGTACTAGAAGTCACTGTGATCTAGACCTTTGTCATTAGGGTCATCTACTGGTCAAGACCAACATCCCATCTAAGTTCAAGGTTCTAGCCTTAAGTACTGCCGAATTATAAGCTTAAACTAAAAGTTATGGTGACCATGACCTTTGCCCTCAGTGTCATCTACTGGTGAGGACCAACATCCCTTCTAAGTTTGAGGGTTCTAGCCCTAAGCATTGCCAAGTTATTAAAAATTTTTAGTACTAAAGGTCCTGGTGACCTTGACCTTTGCCCTCAGGATCATCTACTGGGCAAACATCTCTACTGTTGGAGGGTCCTAACCATAAGCATTGCAGGATAATAAGCTTTTTGGTACTAAAGGTCACAGTGACCTTGACCTTTGACTTAAAGTCATCTTCTATATAGGTCCATCCTCCCTACTAGTTTGATAGTCCTAGGCCTAATCATTGCCTGTGGCTTTTTTGCTTTATGTATAACAAGTGATCCCCCCATCTGGGCGGGGCCTCTTTTCACCTAGGGGCATAATTTGAACATTCTTGTCAGAGGACCTCCAGGCAATGCCACATACGAAATATCAAAGGCTTAGTCCTTGCACCACTTTCAGATAAGAAGATTTTTTTTGATTTTTTTTCCTATATAAGTCTATGTAAAACATGTCGGCCCCGGGTCGGGGCCATTTTTGGCCCCAGGCTATAATTTGAACAATCTTGGCAGAGGTCCACTTGATGAAGCCAAATATCAAAGGCCTGGGACCTTCTGGTTTCACATAAGAAATGTTTTGAAGGTGTTCTCTATATAAGTCTATGTAAAACATGTCGGTCCCGGGGCGGGGCCATATTTGGCCCCAGGGCAGTAACTAGAACAATCTTGGTAGAGGTCCACCAGGTGAAGCTATGTATCAAATATTTAAGGCCTGGACCTTCTGCTTTAAGACAAGAACATTTTTAAAGTTTTCCTCTATATGGGTCTATGTAAAACAAGTGACCCCCAGCGTGAGGCCATTTTTGACCCCAGGGCTATAATTTAAACAACTTTGGTAGAGGTCCACTAGATGAAGCTACATACGAAATATTAAAGACATAGTTCTTGTGGTTTCAGACAAGAAGATTTCTTAAGTTTTCTGTTAAAAAATCTATTTTTAGCTGCTGTGACCTAGATGTGCAATGGACCAAAATCATTTGAACAACTTTGAAAGAGGACCAAACAAGTATTATTCCTCTGAAGTTTGGTCAAAATCCAATAATTGGTTTAGGAAGAGATGTCGCTTGAGGAAATTGTTTTCGGACACACGCACAAACCCATGCACGCACGCACGCACGAACGGACGGCGGACAAAATGTGATCACAAAAGCTCACCTTGTCACTATGTGATCACAAAAGCTCACCTTGTCACTATGTGATAGGTGAGCTAATAACATAAAATGAAAGCAATGTAAAGCAGTATGACATAAACCAAGCTTTTCGTTTCCGTGACAGAGAATCATATTTGCATTTAAAGGGAACTGACAAACTTAATTGATTTTGCTGTCAATTTTTTGACAAGGGAGGCAACTTCTGTCACTTCCTGTTTGCTTTACTGTACACCAATCTCCTTCTGAAAAGGGGTCTACTCCAAAAGGAAGGAATTTGTTCTCAGGGGGAGCATTTGTTTTTTCTTTTAGGGTAGACCACTTTTCAGAAGAGAGGCAAAACCAATTTGACTTAGTTGCCTCCCCTGAAAATATATCAATACGCTTACCAATACAAGTCTTCCCATCTACATCTAGCTGGTACCCTGTTTCATTACAAAAACAGCTGAAACTGCCTGCTTCTTCTGCACAGTACTGGGAACAAGGATTTGGAGTCTCAGAACATTCTAGAATATCTGTCAGATAAAAATAAGCACTTTCAGTCAAACCATGCAGTGGTGTAAAATTCCATTCACCCGCTTGCAGTGGCAAATAAAAATACCATGAGAGCAAGTAAAATTTAGTTAAATCTCAACCCACAGCAGGTGATCACGAGTATGAATTTACATGGCAAAATTTGAAAATGCTGAATCAACGCAAGTGTAAAAGTTTGTAACCAGAATTTGTTTTTTAAACCTGTGAAAGTAGAAACATTTTGGCATTATCCATAAACAAAACTAATGGGTGATGTTTGATTTTGAATTGATTTTATGTCTGTAGGCTTGTTCTGAGATTTTACAGGTACAGAAAATGGATAATGACGTGGATGCATAGAAATTGTGGATTGTAATTGATATGGTTTTTAAGATGGGATAAATCATCAGATTTATAACAGATACGCTCGTATTTCATGGTACATTTTAGTAAGGGTGGGTAATATTTGTCTGGGTGAGTTACATGGCAGCCAGCTTGGATTTCCAATCAGTATGATTTTAGCTACTTTTGATCTACAAGTCACCTCAATACTCCCAAAAGAACTTCAAAGAAGTTTTGACTCAAATGGCCTTTTGTTTCAGGATAAAAAAAATCATAATAGATTTTCAACATGGCTGCTACGGAAACCATCTTGGATTATCGATCAGAATAATTTTAGCTATATTTTATTTACAAGTCACGCAGATATTTCCTATCAAGTTTTGAGTCGATTGGCCTTTCTGTTCAGAAGTTCAAAATATATTTTCAGGATGACAACTGTTGCGGCCATATTGGAATTCCAATCAGAACAAAGTTAGCTATTTTTGATCTACAGGTCACCCATGCAGATACTTCATACCAAGTTTTGAGTAAATTGACCTTTCTGTTCAGGAAAATAAGCCCAAGCTAACGGCTATGGCGGCCATCCTGGATTTCTGATTGGAACGATTTTAGCTATTCTTATTCTACAAGTCACCCTGATGCTTTCTACCAAGTTTCGAGTCAATAGACCCTTTTCACAATCGTAATTTCCGATAATTGCCGAGCGGAAAATTTCTGGAAATGCATCGAGATCGAAGCGGGCGGTGTATTGTATTTGTTGTATGTCTTTCCGTGTGTCATTTTGTTCTTGTGTTTTTCAGTCCTTTTAGTATTGTGATTACCTCGCTTGGGGAAGAGAGAGCTAATCTTAGTGCTTTTCGTACGTTTGTTTGGTTTGTGCTTGTTTAGATTTGTCGGTTTTCTCTTCCTCTTGGGGTCTGGGAAGGGCTGCGGTTTGTGATTGTGGCACTCCCTGGACTTTTCTCTTACTTTTTTTGACAAAGCGGAAATGAAAGACACTGGCTACAACCTGTGATAAATTCAGGGTTCTCGGGGACGCAGAATCCTGGACGCATCAATTCGGGTCCGGATTCCTAAACATTCCCAAAGCCGAGTCCGCCGGACGCATGTTTATCCCAGTGGGACTACTACTAATTATGATTGGATTATTTGACTTATGTCCGCAACGTGTTATTCTTACCGTCGGCACCATTTTAAAAGAATAATCCGCCGCATGTTTTTTCACACCTGCGACAGTACCGTTATCTACTTGCTAAGCAAACGGTAATTTAACAGGTGTTGGCACTTCAGCGACCGTAAACTGGTCGAGCAATTAAAGCATGCGACTGACACCGTTATGCACCCCTTCCCTCATTGTGTATTGCCTTTACTGACCGACTGCTTCATCGAGATGCACACGTAGGTATCATGTTCTTTTTTATCCTCTGAGGCTGGCAGATGTTTCCTTTTTTTCTTTTTTCGCTGTTTTTTTTTTTTTTTTTTTTTTTTTTTTTTTTTTTTTTTTTATAAATGATCTTTTTTTCCGATTCAAAATTTTTGGATGTTGAATTTTTGTCACTGACTTTAGAGACGTTTTCTGCTAAAAAACAACAAGCGATTGCGAGATCAAAACAGTTATTTCTGCTGGCCACAAAAAATAGTTTCTAAGTACACCGACTGTGTCACGAAAAAACCCTGTGTAGAGTCTCATCTTATTGGATGCTCAGATGCACACAAACGACGATACACTGAACTGTTTGCGTTTCCATTATAAGTTAAATTTTTCTATAGCTCTCGCATGAAAAAATAATAAACAAAAAACAAAAAAAAAAAAAAAAAACAAACAAAAAACAAAACAAAAAAAAAACAACAACAACAACAAAAAAAAAAAAACAAACAAAAAAAACGAAAAAACAAACGCGTGCTCATAACGGTAGCGCGTGCTCGTAATGGTAACGTCAGATGACAGTGTGGCGGGGAAACCGGTTTGGGAGAAAAACGAACTATTACTTTGTTGGATTGTAGAGCGCTTTCTTGTCGGAAATGCATATAAAACAGACACATATTAAAAACAGAACTAAATTACCAAGACTGTTTCCGCCAATCAAAGCAGAAGATCGAAATGTCAGCAAGTAAAAAACAAGTCCTGGATATTTTTTCGTAGCGTGTATTGATCACAGCACACGTAAACATTGAAATGACGTTTTACGGGAAGCTCAACAGAGGTGGTCATGATCAGAATGTACGGTTATATACATTTACAAGTTTGCGATAGCATATAAGAAAGCTTAAATCAGTTTTGATTAAAATATGTTTCACTTAAAATCCATATCATTCAAGATCACTTCATACAGACAGCAACGATCTTCTTTGAGGAGGGCACTGAATTTAACTGAAAAAGCAGTGCAGAGGAGAGTCATGAAGCAGAAGAGAGACTGCTTACTTCACGAAAATTTCCACAAATCTTCTATTGTGTACTTAGTCACGGTCTGACAATCCGTCATTGTTATCTGTGATACACCGCAAGCCTCGTTCTGGATTAACGAGATTATGCGTGGATGAGCGAGAGCGGTAAAACTCGCGATTGTGAAACTGGACTATTGGCTTCTCTGTTCAGGAGAAGAAGTGCAAAATAGATTTTCAAGATGGCAACAATAGCTGTAATCTTGGATTTCCGATCGGAATGATTTTAGCTAATTTTGATCTACAGGTCACCCCGATGCTTCCTATCAAGTTTCAAATCAATTGTTTTTTTTTCAGTTCATGAGAAGAAGCGAAAAATTGATTTTCAAGATTGCGGCAATGGCGGCTATCTTGGATTTCTGATAGAAACGAGTTTAGCTATTTTTGATCTACAAGTCAGCGAGTTGCTTCCTACCAAGTTTCAAATCAATCACACCAAAAGCAAATTATGATTCAGAAGAAGCGCAAAAAGATTTTCAAGATGGCGGCTATCTTGGATTTCCTATTGGAACAAGTTTAGCTAATTTCAATCTACAAGTGACTTTGATGCTTCCTAACAAGTTTCAAGTCAATTGGCCTTTTGGTTCGGGTGAAGAAGCGAAAAATAGATTTTCAAGATGGATTTCCGAACAGAATGACTTTAGCTATTTTTGATCCATCTAAAACTCACCCCGATGCTTCCTACTAAGTTTCAAGGCAATTGGCCTTTCGGTTCTGGAGAAGAAGGAAAAATCAGATGCTTCCTACAAAGTTTCAAAATAAAAGGTGAGGGAAAAGCCCAGAGAGTGCCACAATCACAATCCGCAGCCCTTCCAAGACACCAAGAGGAAGAGGAAACCGACAAAACACAAATCGAACAAACGTATGAAAAGCACTAAGATTAGCTCTCTATTTCCCAAGCGAGATAATTGCAATGCTACAAAGACGGAAACAACAAAAAACAAAATAACACAAGGTAAGACATAAAACAAATTGCCGCGTAGAATAAACCACAAAGCAACAAAGATTAAGACTAACACCGGGACCACCGCCTTACAACGGCTAGTAGAGGAAACCACCGGAATGTTTAAAGCACTTTTACAGCTAGCCAACTTCACCCTGGGTCCAGATGCTGCTCTTAATACAGAAATACATAAATATTCGGTTCGCATAAAGGTTCCCAGCTCAGTCAATGCATCAAAGCGAAAACATAAAAATCAAATTGATCACTGTGATAAACAAAGACGAGTACTCATGGCTAATTCTACTGTGTTCCAGAGAAAATGAAAACCAATAGTTGAACCACAGCGGGCCAAGCCAAAGACAAATCGTCAAGCCCCAACCCACTGGTTAAAGTATTACGAAGAGGCCGCATTGAGTCTGAGGCCCGAACCGCCGTCGTGCAAATAAAAAGTGAAGCATAGCCATCAACAATGATTGGGTTGACAATGATTGGTTTTTTGAACTGCTCCGAAAAGTCAGATTTTCTTACAATTTTTCTAAATCTGTACACCGTAAATTCTAATTCCGATATACCTTGTTGCAGAAGTATTTTCGGACTGACGCTATATAGTTCTACCAAGGCACTGTGCCTGCGATAAAATTTCTAAAACGCCTTACGATGTTTAAAATAACGATAGCCCTGCCTAAGACGTTTGGCAGTAAGTGCTTTATTATGGCAGTTAAAGTCACTAAGATTGAAGAAGCTCTGGCAAATCTAATAAATTGAGACATATATACCCCATATGAGGTACGCCGGGGGATATCGCCATCCAGAAAAGAGAAGTTGACTATATCAAAATCAAAACCGTCCCGTTTATCATTAATTTTGGTGGCAACTGTACCATTAGATAAACATAGATTCAAATCCAAAAAAGGTGCCTTGGTATCGGAAGAATTTGTTCTATTTAGTGGAGTTCTGTAGGGTATATGTGGTCCACCATTTGGGCAAAGTAAATATTGTCAATATTTTATAAATTATCAAGGTATCTTAAAGTTGAATTGAAAGCCTCAATAATGTCAGTCTGATTTTCTCGTGAGAGAGACTTCATGAAATCTCTCTCATAACAAAAAGAAACAGCTCTGCAACAAGAGGAGCACGATAAGTTTCCATCGGAATACAATAGTTTGCCTATAAAGTTTAGTTCCAAATCTAATAAAAATATTATCCAAAAGATAAACAAGAGTATCACAGACTTTTTGACACAACCATAAATTGTGATTATTGTATACATCGGAAGAAGGTAGAAGATCAAGATTAGTAGGGTAAAATAACACACGTTCATCAATGCTCTTAAAAATCTTTAATTTCCAGTTATTTAAAGCATTAGACTCAACACGCAAGTCAATTTGACTTTCGAATCAGAAGAAGAAACAAAAAATATATTTTCAAGATATCGGCATAGCCGCCATCTTGGATTTCCGATCAGAGCGATTTTAGCTATTTTTGACCTACACCCTGGTGCTTCCTACCAAGTTTGAAAATCGATTGGTCATTAGTTTTTGGAGAAGAAGCGAAAAACAGATTTTAAAGCTGGCTGCCATGGCGGCCATCTTGGATTTCCTATCAGTAGCTCTTGCAGCCATCAAGTTCAGTGGAGCGGAATAAAAGCAGCAAATTTTAAAGAGTGTTATAAGATGAACACTATGTGAATATTTTATATTTGAACCATTTGTTTAGGATGAGATGCCGCTTAAAGTTTTTTTTTTCTATTTTTAGCTGTGGTGGCCATATTGTTCAGTAAAGCGGAACGAAAATAGCAATCATTAAAAAGGAGCGACACGATGAACATGTTTGTAAAATTATTTTGAAATCTGGCCAGTGGTTTTGGAGGAGATGTCATTTAAAGCAAATGTTTCCTATTTTAAGCTCTCGTGGCCATCATGTTTAGTGGAGTGGAACAAAAATTATTGTTTGTTTGTAGAAGGCGATATGATGAAAATTTCTGTGAGAAAATTTTGAATTTGAACCATAGCTTAGGAGATGTCGTTTACAAGTTTGTTTTTGTATTTTAGCTCTTTCGGCCATCTTTTTCAGTGGAGTTGAGTGAAAAAGCGTTTTTTAAAAAGGGAAATAAGATGAACATTTCTGTGAAATTATTTTGAACTCTAGCTTGTGGTTTAGGTGGAGCTGTCATTTAAAGCAATTATTGAGACTACGCCCTTTTTCTATTTCTAACTCTGATGTCCATCTTGTTTAGTGGAGCGAAACTAAAATAGCAATTTATAGAGAGGGTAATAAGATATATTCTGTAAAATTATTTTAAAATCTTGCCAGTGTGAGGAGGAGAAGTATTTTAAAGCAATTATTGACAACCTACGCCCTGTTTCTATTTTTTTTTATTTCATTCATCTTGTTCAATGAAGTGGAACGAAGGATTATGATCGTAGTAGCTCACCATAAGCATTCGTGCTCAGGTGAGCTAAAAAAAAACATATTCAAACAGCACATTAATTTTCCCATTTTACCATGGCTTGGAACAGGTATGATGCATGGGTATATATTAGAGAATAGAAATTTATGTAAAAACACTTACCTTTACACTTATTTGGCATATTAGGGTCCTTTTCCTTTTCAAATCCTAATCTACATATACATGTTTTCTGACTACCAATAATAGCACAATCAGAATTAGCACCACAACTATTTGCCTCGGCTTCATTACATTCATTCTCCGCTGTAATAAATGGAATTCACAGGTGCAGATTAAATGGGTATTCAGGCATATAATTCATCCCACAGTCAAGCAATTCCATCTTCAGATTACAGCCTGTGTACTTTTATCTACGTTTTGTTTATAAAAGTAAATGCAGTTAATACCCATTTTAATTGCCTCCACTTGTCAATGCAATTCAAATGAGTAGCAACAACATATGCGTTTATAAAGAAAATCATAAAAATATGCACAATGATCATTAAATACGCCCCTGATGACGTCCTCTGCAGATCTTTCTTTAAAACATTGCCTTATTGGGTGGATATTTTACTACTAGTGTTTCCAGTAATTTTGAAACTCCTAAGCACA
The DNA here is from genome assembly GCA_964016985.1 of Anodontia alba. Taxonomy (NCBI): domain Eukaryota; kingdom Metazoa; phylum Mollusca; class Bivalvia; order Lucinida; family Lucinidae; genus Anodontia; species Anodontia alba. Next base: position 50,013,278 of record OZ024831.1, read on the forward strand.
CCCTGTGGTAATTAGATCGAATATGGTACCCTAAGGCTCGAACTAACAGGCCTGAACAAACAATGTAGGCCCAGATCAGATGCCGCAGATGCCGTAGAGTGCAGCATCTGATCAGTATCCGCATAATTTGCTACTCATCCAGTAATGTTTAGACAAATTATCAGGAAATAATGACGGACATGTTAAATTTTAGAAGAAGTATAATAACAAGTAAAGGCAGAGGCTTGTTTCTACTAGGCTATGACCCTCAAAACCACTTGCAAGCAGAAAGTGTCATATCATTAGCTAGCTGGCTTCAGCAGTAATTGGCAGTAATGGGTCTGTATAGCCCTTATTCCAAATTAATATCAGATTAAGAAATGATTTCAAGTTTAACCTTTACCACTCTCGGGACAAATTCAACAGACAACAATTTGATGAGATTTCTTTTCAGAAAACAGGGTTTGTCATTTCATGCAAACTGTTTCCTTAGGAGACAGTTTGCATGAAATGGACAAACCCTGTTTTCTGGAACAAATCAGAAAAAAAATATTTCAAAATGTCGTCTGTTGATTTTTTTTCTTTGACTGTGCAACTGGCATCTTTAATTATTATGTCTGTAAACATTTAATGAAGTACTGCAGAGGTGAAAGCTATTATCATCCGAGTTTCTCTGAGAGAACTAGATTGTATTCCTGATAAACTCTCAATCAGCAGCCAATCAGATGACAGGAAACCACACACTACATGTCGCACACCTATACCGGGGAGCTGATAGCCCAGTTAATTCTTAGGTAAAGGTACTTAGGGGAATTACTGTAGGTCACAAAACAGTATGTTTTCTGGCATACACAAACAAGGAAGAAGCAGATCAGCTTGTCATCACTCTTGACAAGAGTAGTACCTTACAAATACTTTTTAATTTCTCCATTAAGCTGCCCTTCATTCAATATTTGGTGTACACTTTCCAGTTTCCCTAAAAGCATGTGCAGTGATGTATCTATATTTGATGATTGCTCTTTCTGCACCATCTGCCAATTAGGTGTGAATGGTCTAAAAAGATAGTGGTAATCATCGGATGGAATTAGCTGTTATTTCTGCATTGTAACTCATTGTCAATTATCACAAATACAAGAAAAAAAGTCCTTCATCAGGCTGCTTAGATGCACAAGCTATATTGGGCTGCTCCAGAGATTGGCAACGTTCCAAGTGGTGGTGGCTGCAGGCAGGAGACTGTCTGCAACAGAACTACTATCCCATTTTTGCAATATCGTTTTGGTACATAATCTTGTTCTGTCAGATCCCCTCAATGCATAAGTCACCATAATCTGATTGAAATACCTTCTCCTCATACCTCCATATAAAAATGGTAGGTATTTACCTTATGTATGAGGGTCTGGATGGATGTTGATGAAGTTTAACCCACTGTAGACTGAATAGACTCCCCAACACTATATATTGGAAGTGTACAATTTCAAATCTAGGTAAGTCCGACTCTGAGATTTAGATAATCCCAGAGAAAAATGGCTAAACTATTTGCAAACAGTAGAGACCCTGATCAGACACCGCGTTCTGCGGCGTCTGATCTGGGTTTGCACTTTTGCTAATTACCCTTTTTAGGGTCTTCAGACTACTATGGGTTATAAGGTTTAAAACCCAAGTTGAACAGGGCTAGTTAAAACATAGTAGCTATTTGAATGAGTGGGTGCCATCAGGGTATTCAATTATAGTTTTGCATAAATAAAATGTAAATTTTGTATGCATAAGTAATTGTAACATGTTAAAATCGCAAACTTTATGTTAAATCAGTTTCTATAAAAAATTACATAAATGATGTACGAGTGTTCAGATACACACAATCCAGTTTATGGATAGACACTGAGTACCAATTCAGGTATTCAATAACCGGAAACTTATTAACATCAAGCAGAAATGTTACTTATGACCTGACATTTGTTGCTAGGTTATTAAATATGTCTTCTTGAAAATCTGTAAATCAGTAAAACTGCGGTAGAAGCAAATTAAATACAATGTTTAATGGACATTGGACCAGTTTATTTTTTCTGTATACCTTCCTTGTATGTGTTACAGCTTAAAGTTTGACGTTACATGTTTTGATTGATTTAAATATAACTATGCATAAAATTGTCAACGCGTTTCGCTCTGCTCATCAGATATATATTTCCCTCACCAATATCTAATTTCCTTGAAATTCGTTTTTCAATGTGTCTTCAAAATAAAGATGAAAACCTTAAAGACTATTTTAAATGGTGCTGGTAGGGTAGAGCTTGCCACTTGCTGATGGTGGTGGGTACATATTTGTGAAATGTGAATAAACTTTCATTTAAACTTCATGTATCCCTTTTCCAAGGAAGGTGGATTCATGTCATGTATGCTCTTGTCAGAATCAAGAGGGATCCGGAGGTTCTCTCCTGAAAATTTTTTAAATTTCTAGAATGCTGGAGAAACCACCCGACACAATTTTATATCTTTATTTAGGTTTGTCCTTACACATTTTATTTCTCATTAATCAGCTTTTTTCTGCTATTCTTTAAAATTTTAGCTGATTCTTTATACTTTAAGATTTCTTTTTCTCTAATCAGATTTTATTTTACAAATTTTTCTCTTATCTGTATAAATTTTGGCCATTGTTCTCTTATCATAAACCCCGTCCACACTCTCGTGTATTGGGAGAGACAGGACGGAGCAAGCAGTGTAGACCCAGATTAGATGTGGCATCAGGGTCTAAACTATTTGTCACTCATTCAGAACTTTTTAGACAAATAAACAGGGCCCAGTTGTTCAAAGTATTGTTAGCATAACAAGTTCGTAAGTGGTCAAAATGTTAACTGCTCGAGTAAGTACATCTTATTCACAAGTGGTTTTGCTGAAAAAAACTACTTACATTTTTTAGCAAAATATTAGCATATATGCCATACTTAGAAATCAAAGTTTAATTGATATCATTGAGTTCCGAACAACTGAGCACAGGTAGTTAAATGACCAATTTCACACAAATTCTGAGACAAGTACGGTAAGGAGTTATAAGCTGTCCTAACATATAGGGTAAATATGATAATCAAAAATATCTCCTGTGGGAACTCATTCAAATCTTCTTGCCAAAGTAATTCAAACAATAATATTTACTCCAAATATTCAAAAAGCTTAACACCTTACCACAATTGTCATACAACTTATGAGGGTCCTGCAAAAAGTTTTGTCACTGGGTTCGTATTACTTCAGTGCTACGTTTTATCAAACATATTTTTATTACAAACCTTCAAAATATTCCCCATTTACTGAAACACATGTTTGTAACCTTTTTACCCAGTCGCGAAAAGCAGATAAATAGTTTTCTTTTGGTATCTGTTGGAGACACTGATAAATAGCGCTGCCAAGAGAACTTCTAGACGCATACTTATTTCCAGAAAGCATTTTATTAAGCCTTGGGCATAAAAAGAAGTCACAGGGACTCAGGTTAGGTAAATAAGGTTGATGGTTAAAAACTTTCACCTTTTCAGAAGCCAAAAAGGACTTAACAACCTCACACTTATGAGAGGAGGCGTTGTCATGTAAAAGTTGGATTCCTGACCATCCTTTTCTTGGTCCATGTTCTAATGTAACAAGTAAATTGGTTACTGTACATGACTGCATCTATTTCAATTTGAAATAACTCGGTCAGTTGGAAAGCAATTGGCACGAAATAAACGGGTATTGTTAGCTATTCAACACACCATTCAAGTGCAGTGAAGCATTTTAAAATATACCTGGGATAAAACTTAGGAAGCCTATTAGTGATAGAACTTTTTTGCACGACCCTCGTAAACAAGTCCATTTTACTACCTGTTATTATGGCTTAAAACTGTTGGATGAGTGTGAAACTGTGCAGACCCTGATCAGACACTGTGTTCTGCGACTTCTGAGCTGGATCTACTATGTTTTTTCGATAAGGCACTTCTATCCAAAAGCTTAAGGTAAACATGGTATTTTTCAGTGTAGAAAGAAATATCCTAAAATTCATCTCAAATATCACCTTAATTAAAGATATGTTCCCGTTTAAGTTTAATCTTTGTCATGCTGAATAAATTAAGATGCTACCGTCCTTTATAATTATCAGCCAATTTGTTTACTCAATACAGGTTGTTGATACAAATTCACATACGAAATGACAAACAATGCAGACCCAGATCAGTTGGCTTCTGATCTGGATCTAGACTGTTTGCAAAGGCAGGGCATATATGGGTTCAGCAGGACCCGAGTTAAAAAAAAATGTTTCCACTTACGTATACAAGTCTTCAAGTCTGTTGTATTAAGTCTAAAGCCAGTTCGACAGGCACACCTGAAGCTGCCAATGCTGTTTTCACACTCCTGACTACATCCATGATTACCGTCACACTCATTAATATCTGGAAATATACAATCGTTACATGAGGACTGGTCATGGAGGAGTATTTGTTAATAATTCTGATTTTTTTCTCATTTCCCAATAAAACACGTGTGTTGTGTGTCCCTATTAGTAGTGCCTCTGATTTGATGTAGAAAATGAGAAAATTATCACATGAATACATGTATTATCTAATACCGCATTATACCTGAGTATTGGGACAGGAAATAATAATCAAAGTTCTAGCAGTCCTAATACTTTAGACTAAGACAACTTATTATTTTTATGATATTTTTTTATATAAATTTTTTTGAAGAAAAAGAGCTTAAAATTTCATGAGAATCATCTTCCATACTCTACTGCCTTATTCTACTGACCGTTCTAAGGCGGTAGTCCCGGTGTTAGTCTTACTCCTTGTTGCTTTGTGGTTTATTCTACGAGGCGATTTGTTTTATGTCTCACCTTGTGTTATTTTGTTCTTGTGTTTTTCAGTCCTTTTAGCATTGCGATTAACTCGCTTTGGTAAGAAAGTTAACCTTTGTGCTTTTCGTACGTTTGTTCGATTTGCGCTTGTTTGTTTTGTCTGTTTCCTCTTCCTCTTGGTGTCTGGTAAGAGCTGCGGTTTGTGATTGTGGCATTCCCTTTTCTCTTACCGTTTTTACTCCAGTTTCGAAAGTCTATTTTTTGGACTGGCACTTAATACGGAAGAAATAAATTCACAAATGTTTGTCACACTTCAGTGCAAAACCTTATGTAGTAACTGTCTTGGCATAAAATGTTTTATTCTGTTCATTGTTTGTTGTTGTTTTTTTTAAATAACTCGACTATTTTCAATTTTCCCCATAGTAAAAATGGCTGCAAAGTTATTAGAAATTGGCAGGATAGAAAAAGAAGACAGGTTTCCAACAAATTCCACTTGTTCAAATTTTCTGCAGTTTTTACAATACTGTTGTGAAACACCAGTAATTAAATGAGATAAGAAAAGATCAAACTATTGTCATTGATAAAACAATCAAACCAAAAATCATTTTACTACAGAAACTGATAGTTGGTCGTAAATTTAATTTTAAGGTAAATATTCCAGAATAAAAACACAAATTCAGAACAGACAAATTTTTCTGATAAAATATGGTCACTCAGAACTAAAATATTTCATTCAGAATAAACAAAAAAACTAAGCAAAATACATCTTTTGAGTCTTGATGAAAGGATAGTAGACACAGTTTTAGAGCTACTTATAATATCATGTACTCACCATTACACAAGTTTCCGTTAGCAATAAAGCCGTTATTACAACTGCATGTATATCCACCATCATTATCAGTACAAATTTGGCTACAATCATTCAGAGTGTCAGATGAGCATTCATCAATATCTGTAAGGATAAAATAAACATAACATTTTACTATGGCAAATGTCCTAAAATTTCTAATGTGCTATTCCGTTTTTCGCCTAATCAATTCTTTTTTCCCCATACTTTCTTTCTTTGCCTAATTGTTTATGTTTTTGCTTCACAAAATACTTCGTGGAAAGGTAAACAGTGTAGAGTGTACTGTCTGCAGATGCATCTTCCCAGAAAAGTAAGTATATGATATTTTAGAACAGTTACCATATCAAATGAATTGTCTGTCCGAATCTCATAATTAATGGATTTATCATGCTAGATTTTAGAAATAAACAATTAACCCTGGTGGTTGTGGTTGAACCAGGATATGCCCTGCCTTTGCAAACAGTGTAGATCCAGATCAGTTGGCTTCCTCAGAAGCCAAATAACCGATCTGGATCTGCACTGTTTGTCATTTAGTATGCAAATTTGTATCAACAACCTACATTAAAAAAATCTAATTTGCTGAAAATTAGAAGTGGGTTTTGCATCTTAATTTTTTAGCATGGCAAGGATTAACACAATAATGGGAACAACTCTTATTTCGTCTTTTTTCATAAAAGAAACAGAATTTGTATTCAGTATCCAATTTAAATCTTATCATTCAAGAATGAAATTGAACAAACTGCATATTCTAAAATAAAGTTAGCTGAATGACTGACAAAATCACAAATACAATATATAAAAAAGAACACATAAAAAAATGAAAATCAGATTCTTGAAAAACACACTATTTCCTGTCAGAAAGAAGATTTTTTTAATACTTTCAAATATTTAGAACCTCATTAATATATTCAAAATTGCAGTGCTCTTAACAGCGGTTTTGAAATCTTCAAAACATCATTGTGTTAATCTTTGTCTACTTTTGGTCAGATTTGCTTCAAAATATACAGTTTACTACAGTTATTTACCTTAGGCATATGCTTTTTCAGCATTACTTTTTCCTTTAACGCTGAGCACGCTGGGTTAAAAATTTCAGCAAATGATATTTTAAAATATATGTTTCGTATTTTCCCAGGAGACAGCTGGTTTTGACATTTCATACAAACTGTTTCTTTAGGTTTGACTTGCGGAATGTCAAAGTCTGTTTTCTGGGAAAAAGTAAGAAACATGACAATTTGTCGTCTGCAGAAATAGTCCAGAAAGTGGCAAAGAATAAAGTTACTTACCGACACACTCATCTTGACTATTTGTTTGGTAGCCTTTTTGACAACTACACACATAGGAACCAGGAGTATTTACACAGTCTGTGTTATTTTTGTTACACGGATTTGTTGCACATTCATCCAGATCTAGATTGCAGCGGGTACCAGTCCATCCTTCTTTACACACACACCCTTTGACTGGATTACACGTTGATGCCCCAACTCCACAGTTACATTCGTTAGCACAGTTTGTACCATAATGGTACTCATCACATCCTATAGTCAAAACATGAAAAATAATGTAAAGTGAAACTTGTCTATTCCAAACGCTGTGGGACTAGAAAATATGTTCAAATTAGGCAGGTACAGTCGAACTTGTGTTAAGCAAGCATCTAAGGGAAGGCCATAACATGTTTACTTAAGACAGATACTTGCTTAATACACGTAGGTTTACACTTATTTAACTTTTAATGGATCCAGAAATATGGCCTCTTAATAGAGATGATTGAAAAATACAGATGGCCTTTAAGACAGGTTTAGTATTAAGAATAGGTTGAATTTACCAGAAATATTTACCTATAACACTCTCTGGGTAAGTAGCAGATAACAAACTGATGATATTTTTTCTTACTTTTCCCAGGAAATAGGTTTTGAGATCCGGAGACAATTTGCATGAAACCTCAAAGCCTATTTTATGGGAAAAATAAGAAAACAATTTCGGAATGTCAATGTCGTCTGTTGAAAATTTTACCCAGCATGCAAAGTGTAAAGCAATCTATAAAAGCAGTTATAAAACCAGCTATACAGCTGTGAATTATATCACTACTGTCCTATCGACATCACTCAGAAAGATGCTTTTTTTTATAAAGAAAATATTTTGTTCTGATTGACCATATCTTATCAGAAACCATTTGTCTTTCCTAATTCTGTTTTATTCTCAAACATGTACCCTAAAATTATTAAATTTACAGCCAAAAATTGGCTTGATCTATGCAACTTCTATGGTAAAGTGATTTTGTTTAATTTTTATCTCAGCAAGTAGTTTTTATTATTTTTTACTTTTCTTTGTTGAATTTATAATATAGATGTTTCACACCAATTTTGTGAAAAAGCCAGAAAAATTGAACGAGCAGAACTTGTTGAATTTTTGCCTCCAAGTTACCTACCCTACAGATCTCTGCATAATTTGCATTCATTTTTACTATGGGAAAAGTGAAAATACTTAAATTTCTAAAAAACAATGACTAGAATTAAAGGTTTTGTGCATAGGTTATTACGACAAAAGGTTTTGAAAAGTTTGCAAATTTTCTTCTCCTGTGTAAAGCGCCAAGCAAAAAACTATTTTCTGAAAGATATCGAAAGTACATTAGTTACTGATATCATATTATTACATCATGAATTACAGTAAATAACTTACCACTAGTGTTTCACAACTAAATTAGGACTGGGTCCAGAATTTTTCAATCGGGATTCCAGACTTCACAACTGAATTAGGACTGGATCCAGAATTTTTCAATTCGGATTCAGGACTGTTGAGGTGGGTTTGATCATATAAGTTTATCCAAATTATCCAAAAGTTATAATGAAATGAAAAAAGAATTCTAAAAAAACAAACAAACAAACAAACAAACAAAAACAAAAAAACAAAACAAAAAGAAACAAAAAAACAAAAACAAAAACAAACAAACAAAAAAAAAACAAAAAAAAAAAACAAACAAAAAAAAACAAAAACAAAACAACAACAAAAAAAAAACAAAACAAAAAAAACACAAAAATAAACAACAACAACAAACAAGCAAATTCCATAGGAATTTTATATCCCCTGTATTGTTTTTATGTTTGAGCTGTTAAAAAATGAGTTAACCAGCCTCAGACAATGACGTCAAACAACAGAAAACGGACAACGTTCTACCTTAAAAGCTCCCCTGGAGCCTTCGGCTCTGGTAGGCCTAATAAATCTAAGTTAAAAATATAAAAACAAGAGAAAAACATAATTTCAAGAATCCGTTCAAAACATATGCTAAACTTCAGACCATGATAAAAACACCTATAAAGTTTTAGAAGAACCGACCCAAAACTGTCGGAGGAGCTGCGCTCACAAGGTGCTTAACCCTTGTCCACTTCCATAGTACTGAAGCACAAAAAAAGTAAGTTAAAATGCAAGTAAAAAGAACATCAACATAGTTTCAAGATTACAAGAGCACATGCTTATCCTCAGACCAGAAGTAAAATACCGTAAAGTTTCAGAAAGATTGGCTTAAAATTGTAGGAGGATTTGCACTCACAAGGTACCTACTACATATACACTTTTATAGTATTGAAGCATGAAAATAGTTTAAGTTAAAATGTGCAAAAAGTAAACAAAATAATATCAAGATTCTGTAAAAAGCACATGCATATTTTCAGACCATGATTAAAACACCTGTAATGTTTCAGAAGAAGTGGTGTAAAACTGTAGGAGGAATTGTGCTCACAAGGTACCTACTACATATACACTTTCATAGTATTAAAGCATGGAAGGTCTAAGTTGAAAATGCAAAAAAGTTAAAAAAAAAAAAAAGAAATCAAAAAAGCACATGCACTTCAGGCCATGATTACAGCTCCTGTAAAAATTTCAGAAGGATTGGCCTTAAACAGTAGGAGGAGTTGCGCTCACAAGGTACCTGCTACATATGCTATATATGACTTTCATGTTATTGAAGCATGAAAAAAGTCTAAGTTAAAAATGTGAAAAAAAATAATTTCAAGATTCTGTAAAAAGCACATGCATATCTTTAGACCATGATTAAAACACCTGTAAAGTTTTAGAAGGATCAATATAAAACTGTGCGAGGAGTTGGCTTACAAGACACCTGCTACAAACACGGAACTAGGCAAAAAAGTCTAAATTGAAAATGCGAAAAAGTTAAAAACTAAAAAAAAAAGAAAAAAAAAGAAAAGGATTCTGTAAAAAGCACATGCATATTTTAAGACCATGACTGGTTTAAAACTGTAAGAAGGGTTGCGCTCACAAAGTACCTACTTCAAACTTGGAACCGTGCACCACGCATAATGCATCACGCACCACACAACACGGTAAGCCAAATACCATGTCTCCTCCCTTTCTCCCTTCTTCAAAAAGGCAGGGGACAAAATGGACTATAGGGTATTGAACTTATCCTACTGAGCCACCTTGGGATCCACCAATGTAACAACAAAAATCCCTACACATAGGACCCTCTTTATAACACAGTTCATTAAATCATGGTTTTGGATATAACAAAACAAAATGTTGTATCCAAACAGAAATGTATAGTTTACTTCAATGCTAGGTATTAATAAATAAAAGTTAATTATAATGCACCCTGTATACTTCCCGAGAAACTTGCAAATCCGATAAACAAACAAGTGCATTTGTTTGTAAGGTTTGCAAGTCATGAGGGAATTATTTCCTGTATTTTAAACTCAAGGCATATGAATTTATATATAACATACATGCATCAGAAAAATGACTTAAAGTTTCTTATTCATATTCAGTTTTATACTACTTTGATTTTCAAATGACGTCAATAAGTTTTGCGACTTTATGTCATGTCTTCTACACTCGTCACTCAACGTAAAAGCTTTCTAAATGAAATATTTCTTTGCTCTTGGAGGAAATATTTCTACCAAGGAATTATAAGTTATATTTGCCACAAAAGTAATAAATAAAGGTCCAGATATGTAATATAACCATTTTTTCTATCTATCTATATATACTGTAACACCCTAATTTTCTGAGTATTACACGCAGGTCTTCCTGAGTAGAAATCAGTACTCAACAATGTGGATAAAGTGTCTTGCACAAAATTTGGTGCTCACTGGAGTCGAACCCGCTAACTCCGATCTTGAATCCGATGCTTTACCACCGCACCACAGCTCTTCTCTTGCTAGTTTCCATATGATGAAATAAATCAAACATTTCAATTACCTGTACATGTTTTGCCATCATTTTCAAGTCTGAATCCATCACTGCAAGAGCACACGTATCCACCAGCTGTATTAAGACACTTTTCAGGTTCACTACAACCGTTCATATCCAACTGAGAATCACACTCATTTATATCTGTAAAATAGAATCACACTCGAAAAAATAAAACTTTGAAATAAAAACACTACGTCACTATCATCTGGCAGGCAGATAACGCTGTCAAAAATTGACAAAATTTATCCATTGTATGGCAATCCCAAACCAGATGGGCAGACACTTCTCAACAAATGTCAAGCTTTGTTTCCCCTGAAAAGTATTTTTTAAAAAAAATGAAGTGTTGGCTTCTGCAGTTGTGACCGGTGCTTAAAGGGTTAACAGTTTTCCATATACTCCTCTGTAACATTTTCAATGTTACATATTAAAGCATGTCTGTGTATTTCAGATACATTAAGTGGAACAGATATACTATCAGGAGTGGCAATTATCTCAAACTTATTTTAGTCTCCCTTCTGAAAGAGGTATACTCTAAAAGGAAACAAAATATGCTCCCAGGGTAAGCAATTAGAAAGTCACAAAATGTTTCCCTTCTAAAACATTGCAGAAAGTCTCCAAAGTGCATCCATAGGGTAACAAATTGAGTTACCTACATTATCAACCTGGTGATATTTATATAGTCATGACTGTAACATTTGGTTAGTTTTATGACAAAATCATGAAGAGTGCACAATACATGTCTATTTTAGAACTGACTTTTACCAAATAAGCGAATTTTATACGTACTAGTTATCTTAGATACTTCGACCAATTATGCTTAAGTTATTAGTGCACTGAATATCAACATTAATGGTCAAAGTGTCTGACTATCCATTGCGCTGCAGAAACTCAATTTGTCTAGAGACAGACAATCCATATCACAGTAAATTTGTTGCATTTAATGAGTATTTGGAATTTCATAAACGCCTGGATAGCTCAGCAAGATTCCTTAAACCTAGTTAGCGGCAAAAATATGGGTCTTCATCATCGTTATGATGTAGGTTGTTAGGGATTAATTTGATTTTTATGTTTTCCCTTTGATGCATCGACTGGGTTGAGAGCCTTTATGCGAACCAAATTTTTATGTAGTTTTGTATTAAGAGTAGCATCGGGACCCAGGGTGAAGTTAGCTAGCTGTAAAAGTGCTTTAAACCCCCCGGTGGTTTGCTCTACTGACCGTTCTAAGGCGGTGGTCCCGGTCTTAGTCTTACTCTTTGTTGCTTTGTGGTTTATTCTACGAGGCGATTTGTTGTATGTCTTTCCGTGTGTCATTTTGTTCTTGTTTTTTTCAGTCCTTTTAGTATTGCGATTACCTCGCATGGGGAAGAGAGAGCTAATCTTAGTGCTTTTCGTACGTTTGTTCGGTTTGTGCTTGTTTAGATTTGTCGGTTTCCTCTTCCTCTTGGGGTCTGGGAAGGGCTGCGGTTTGTAATTGTGGCACTCCCTGGACTTTTCTCTTACCGTTTTAGTTGCCTAAAACACACACAGAGTGTGTCGAAACTTAAAGTGCTGATGTCGTATGTACTCTGCATTTGCAAATAATGTAGATCCAGATCACTTGGCTTCTGAAGAACTGATCTGGATCTACACTGTTTGTCATTTAGTATGTGGCTTTGTATCAATAGCCTGGATCAAGTAATTTGATTGGCTAATAAAAATTAGAAGTGGACATGGCATCTTAATAATATTAAGCATTGCAAGGGTTAAGATTTCGAAATGGAATATATGTACTGCACAACAATATACTTTTGCTATAATCAGTGTGAAATTCTGACAGCCTAATTATGATGAAAATAAGTTCCATATTTTTCAATTCAGAAACAATAATTATTTAGAATAATTTAGAATAGTTGCTAAGCGGGGTATAAATTAAATGTTAATCTTATTTCTACAAGTAAATTTATGTTGCGTTGTAACACTCACTGAGGCACTTCTAATTAGTGCCAACAATATATGTTTTCATGCAGAAATAAGACAAAAATGTTAATATCCATTTCTTTTGATTGCAAAATATCTCATTTGAAGTTATTACATTTCTTGAGCTACATGAAGCTATATACATAAAGCTACACTGTAGAACTACTTACCAATACATGTCTGGTTGTCTGCTCCTAGTCTGTATCCTGCATTACAGGAACAACTTGGAGAATTATTCTCTACAATACAAATATCACTGCATTTGATGTTAGGGAAAGCCTCACAGGGGTCTGACACTGAAAAAAATAAACAGGATTTTAGTTCATGGAATAACTAACAAAGTAAAGGGATGCCTTTCATTTTTGTGGATTTTGTGGATTTTGTCGATGCATAAATGCTGGTGAATCACTCACAAACTTATTAAATCACCAGTGTCTACACATCAATAAAATCCACAAAAATGATTTCATTTTTTATAATTCCAACTAGAACGTACATGTATTTACATACAAATGTAGGTTAAATATTGGAAATTTGCACGAATAAAATACTTCCGGAGTTCCTGCTCATTGGATTTATTAAAGTATAAATCTTGATTTCAAAATTACTCACAGCTAATCAAATTGTACTGAATAACTGCAAGCCTGCTGAGTTGGAATTATTGATGTTTAACATCCAAATCAAGAATATTTCAGTCACACAGAGACAGTTACAAAACTTAAATTTTGGCTATTTATAAGAACCTGTAACATATAAAAGAAACTAATGATGTTGACAGGAGAGGATATGTCACTCTACTGATAATTAACATATTTGCAGTATTTATAAAAAAAGGGGGTAAGAGAAAAGTCCAAGGAGTGCCACAATCACAAACCGCAGCCCTTCTCAGACACCAAGTGGAAGAAGAAACAGACACAACCAAATAAGTGCAAATCAAACAAACGTACGAAAGGCACCGACTAGCTCGCTCTACCCCAAGCGAAGGAATCGCAATGCTAAACGGACTGAAAACATAAGAACAAAATAACAAGGCAAGATATAAAACAAATCGCCTCGTAGAATAAATCACAAAGCAACAAAATTTACATTAACACCGGCACCATCACCTTTAAACGGACAGTAGAATAAACTACCGGGGGTGGGGTGGGGCGGGGGCGGTTTAAAGCACTTTGACGGCCAGTCAACTTCACCCTGGATCCGATGTAACTCTGCATACAGAAAAAAACCCATAAAAATTTGGTTTGCATAAAGGCTCCAAACTCAGTCAATGCATCAATGCGAAAATATAAAAATCAAATTCATCACTATAATAAACAAAGACGAGTACTCATGGCTAATTCTAGTGTGTCAGAGTAAATGAAAACCAATATTTGAACCACGGCGGGCCAAGCCAAAGACAGAACGTCAAGCCCCAACCCACTGGTTAAAGTTTTACGACCAGTCCGTCATTGTCTGAGGCCCGAACCGCCGTCGTGCAATTTAAGAGTGAAGCATAGCAATCAACAATGATTGGGTTGATAATTAGGCATGCAGTCTGCCGCATAATATCCAGGCTATAACCGTTTCTTTTATAATGGTTAATTTTCTGAATTGCTCCGAAAAGTAAGATTTTCCCACAAATTTTCTAAGTATGTACACTAAGTCACCGTAAAATTCTGGTTGCAGACTGACGTTATATTTTTCTACCAGGGCACTGTGTCTGCGGTAAAATTTCGTAAACGCCTTAATAAGTTTAAAATAACGAGAGCCCTGCCTAAGAAGTTTGGCAGTAAGGGCTTTATTACGGCAGTTATAGATTTGTAGAAGCTCTGGCGAATCTAATAAGTTGAGATATGTATACCCCATATGAGGTATTTTGATGGTTTGCTATTTTATGCCCCTTTCAACATTTACGTCATATCGAGATGATCAAATGGTGATATTTAACTCTTTCCCCACTAGTGGTGACTTTTGTCGTCTGCTGATAAATGAATGCTGATATTTAACACTTTCCCCGCTAGTGGCAATTTTTGTTGTCTGCTGATAACTTTTGCAAAGACTTTGGACCCAGATCATGCCAGACAAAACGTCCGGCCTGATCTGGATCCAAACTGTTTGACACTCTGATGGTATTCCTGAAAGATTTTTTTCAAAAGAGTTAATTAAAAAATCCGCAGACGACAAAAAGCATGTAAAATTACTTAACATGCAAAGAGTTAAATCAAAGGCTCTATAGATTATGAAGCAATGTACAGTCATGAGCCGAACTCTGTTACAGCAGGATTTGAACTTGAGACTTTATCATCTGGCCAGCCACTTCTCTATTGTATTTAACCTAATAATGTACTTGTCTTAAATTTGTGAAAGTACTACCGGCCTGTCTAAAATTGGTAGATGAGTGGCATACAGTGAAGACCCTGATCAGACACTACATTCTGCAGCATCCGACCAGGTTCTACACGGTTTGCTCAGGCTGTCTGTCCAAATACTTGGGATAAATACTGTATTTATGGAGTTGTCTATTTCTCTCACGTTTCATGAAAATAACTACTTCAATAGTTTTATATTTATGAAGATATAAATTTGGTATGTAAATTGTTTGTGTTTAGGTTTTACGCTCGCCAAACGCATTAAGGTCATGTCGAGTGCGGTCACTTCACCTAACCACACTTTTTCCTGGGCAGGCTTAGTCCTCTAATCGGTTAAGCAGTACTTGTGCACATATTTTTGCCAGAAACTGACAACTGTCCTTCTTGAATCAGGGTATGGGAGAGAAAATATTTCATGATCACTCTCCATCAAACAATGTTTCTAGGCCTGGCAGGGATCGAACCCACAACTTCCTGATCGCCAGTCCGAAACGCATCCGACTGAGCCGCCAAGGGCGGCTTTATTATGTAAAACTTACAAACATATCTCCAGATAAGAGGGCGCATCCACAAAACATTTTTTCTTATTTCTCCACGAAAACAAGTGTTGTGGGTACTCATTAGAAGCGCCTCCCTGAGGCACTTCTAATGAGTACCCAAAACATCTTTTCGTGGAAGGATAAGAAGAATATCAATACTTTTAAGCTGAAAAAAAATCTTACCTGAAGCTGTGTTACAAAGGGGCTTAACAAAGTGGCATAACATAGAAATAAAAACAGAGTTTTCTAATTTTTTTCTACACATCACCTAATGACGCTTTGTTATCAGCCCAATCACTGTTGATGGCTATGCTTTACTCGGCGGTTCAGGCCTCAGACTCACTGACGGCCTCTTTGTAAAACTTTGACCACTGGGTTTGGGCTTGATGATATATCTTTGGCTTGGCCCACCGTGGTTTATCTATTTCATTTCATTTCATATTTCATTTACTCTGGCACAAAGTCGAATTAGTCATGCGTACTCGATTTTGTTTATCATAATGATTAATTTGATTTTTATGTTTTCGCTTTGACGCACTGACTGAGTTGGGAGCCTTTATGCGAACTGAATTTTTATGTATTTCTATATAAAGGCAAGCATCGGAACCCAGGGGGAAGTTGGCCGGCTGTAAAAGTGCGTTAAAACCTCGGTAGTTTATTCTTCTGATCATTCTAAGGCGGTCATCCTGGTGTTGTTCTTACTCTTTGTAGCTCTTTGTAGCTTTGTGTTCCCGCATTGCTTTCTGCTTTTTTCTATATGTGTTGTAATGCTCACCGTCTTCAATAGCAGCCCACGTTGCATTCTGTTTTCCTAGTTTTGTTGTGATGCTAGCATTTTGGTCACCTTTAACAGCTGCCTATTTTGCTTTATGTTTTACTAGTTGTGATTAAGAGTGGCATCGGGACCAAGGGCGAAGTTAGTCGGCTGTAAAAGTGGTTAATCCTCCCCCACCAGGTGGTTAAGTCTTCTGACCGGTCTAATTTGGTGTCCCGGTGTTAGTCTTACTCTTTGTTGCTTTGTGGTTTATTCTACGAGGCGATTTGTTTGAAGCATTGCCTTGTGTTATTTTGTTCTTGCGTTTTTTCAGTCCTTTAGCATTGTGATTACCTCGCTTAGGAAAGAGAGAGCTAACTTTAGTGATTTTCGTACGTTTGTTTGATTTGCTCTTGTTTGTTTTTTTGTCTATTTCAGCTTTCTCTTGGTATAAGGGAAGGCATACGGCATTTGATGGTGGCACTCCCTTGACTTTTCGTTTACCTCTTTTTATAATTATACCATGATTCATCCAAACTCAACAGTGTTAACCCATTTACATCAAGTGGACTCTTCAACCACAACTCTTTTGCTGGTCTATTTCCAACAGCATGGTGTTTGGTTGGGTTTTATTATCACTATGTTTTTAAGAAATTCTTCAAGTTCATGCAAACAGTGCAGACACTGATCAGACACCATACCCCGTAGCGTCTGAGCTGGGCCTGCACTTTGCCAAATACCTTTGGGCTCTCGAAACAAAAATGGGTTAAAGTTACAAAAGGGAGATAATCCAATGAATTTGATAATAAATGTGACAGATAATGGGCAAACACATGTCGATGGCAAATCTAATAGGTCGCTTCTGCCAAAGTGAGGCAGATATAACTACATATTATTTTATAGTTACCTTTTCTACAGGTCTTTCTATCATCGTTTAGAATAAATCCAAAGTTACAGTCACATCTGAATCCTGTTGGGGTCTTGTCACACTTCTGTTGACATCCAGACGTTCCAGCGGCACAGGCATCGAAAACTGAAATAATATACCATTACAATAACAAATCCATAGCTCTTATTAAGATGCTTTTTTTAATCCAAAAGTATTGATATTTTTCTTTCTTCTCCACAAAACATATGCTGTGGTTACTCTTTAGAAGCACCTCGGCAAAGTGCTTCTAATACGTACCCGCAATAGTTTTCTTGGAAAATAAGAAACAAACATTTACCTGATACCCACTCTTATCTAGAACTAGAACTTACAGTCTTTTCAGAGGAAAATGTATGTCCCCCAATAGTTTGAACAGATATATTGTTGAACTAGGTTGTATCTATAATTTCTCTTTTGTGTGTGTGTGTGTGTGTGTGTGTGTGTGTGTGTGTGTGTTCAATAGGTGAAGGATGAGAGGATGCAGTAATAATTTTAGTATTTTTGTGGGCTTTAGCCTTTCATTAATTGCTTCTTTTGAGAGGAAATGAAAATACTGTGACATACCCTAAACCCATATGAAAATATGGTGCAGATAAGCCATTTATCAACATTCTAAGACCTTGTATGACCTTAAAAAGGGGTTTATGGTCACCCAAATCAAATGAGTCCATGTCCCAACAATATACCTATGCTAAGACCTTGTATGAATTTGTGTGAACTTGAAAATAAGATCAAGGTCACAACAATACAGCTGTGTAAGTTTTGTCAGAATCCATCCATTTCTTTGTGAAATAGGGTGCAGGCAAGCCATTTTCTAAAATCTAAGCCCTCGTCTGACCTTGAAAATGGAGTCAAGGTCACCAAAATCTAATCAGTTCTTGGTCTTGTCTTAACAATATAGCTGTGCCCGGTTGGTCAAAATCCATCCATTTATTCAGGAGATAGGGTGAAGACAAGACATTTCCCAACAATCTGAGCTCCTGTGAACTTGAAAAAGGGGTCAAGATCACCCAAATCAAATCAGTTCTTTTCCATGTCACAAAAAATCTAGCTGTGCAAGTTTGGTCAAAATCAACCCATTCCTTCATGAGATAGGGTGCAGACAAGCCATTTTCCTACAATCTAAGCGGTTGTGTGACTTTGAAAACGGGACCAAGGTCAGTTCTTTTCAATGTCACAACAATATAGATGTACACGTTTGGTCAAAATCCTTCCATTCCTTCAGGAGACAGGGTGCAGACAAGCCATTTTCCACGATTTAAACCATCCTATGACCTTGAAAATAGGGTCAAGGTCACCGAAATATAATCAGTCCTTTGCACGTCCCAACAATATAGCTGTGCAAGTTTGGTCAAAATTCATCAATTTCTTCATGAGATAGGGTGCTGACAAGCCATTTTCCAACAATCTAAGCCCTCATGTGACCTTGAAGATGGGGTCAACGTCACAAAAATATAATCAGTTCTTTTCCATGTCTCAACAGTATAGATGTAAAGTTTGATCATAATCCATTTATTCATTCAAGAGATAGGGTGCAGACAAGCCATTTTCCAAATATCTAAGCCCTCATGTGACCTTGAAAATGGGGTCAACGTCACCAAAATCTAATCAGTTCTTTTACATGTCATAGGAATATAGATGTGCAAGTTTGGTCAAAATCCACTTATTTTTTCAGGAGATAGGGTGTAGACAAGCCATTTTCCAACAATGTAAGCCATTGTTTGACCTTGAAAATGGAATCAATGTCACCAAAATCTTATCAGCATTTTTACCTAGCCCAATGATAAATTTGTGTGTTTGGCCAAAATCCATCCATTTATTAAGGAGATAGAGTGCAGACAAAAGGCTACGACGCCAAGGACGCCGACGCCGACAGAATCTGCACTTAAAACAATATGCCCCCCCCCCACTATGGTGCGGGGACAGGGGGGACATTACTACCTGTATGTCGTAAATATTGGAACATCTTAACTCCTTACCATACTTGTCAATATGTCAGAAACATTGCTAGTTGAGTGGCAAATAGTATAGACCCTGCTCAGATGCCACGTTCTGCAGCCTTTGATCTGGGTCTACTCTGTTTGCTCAGGCCTGCCTGTCCCAATCCTTTGGGTTATTATGTTATACAAGCTGAACCCTGAAAAATCGTAGCTTGGGGCATGTGCGCCCAACAAATACTCAAATCAGCCTGTGCATCGGCACAGAATGATCTGAGTCATCACTGTCAGCATGAAGAAACTACGAGGGATGTTCGAAATGAATTGCTTATTGTCCTCTAGCTCGATATCCACGTGGGGCACGATAAAAACCAATACATACCTATATAGGGCTATTCAATATCTACACAATGGTGTATAAATGTACATGTTAGACTAAGTGTAAGACATAAAATTTGCCATTTGAATACACGCAGTCATTGACCACTGCAGTAAAAATGGTTGGTAGAAACATCGACAAAAAAGATGAAATACGGGCTTACATCAAAGCTCGCTCAAAACTTGGTTGTTCTTTGAAGAAGCTGATGACTGAAATTTCTACTGCTTTTGGACCTTCTTGTGTGTCTTATGACACAGTTCGGCGGTGGAAAAAGAAATTTGAGTCTGGTGTAGAGTCCATAAAAAATGCACCGAAATCAGGTAGGCCAAAATCTGCATCTCGTAAAGAAATCGTTTCCAAAATAAAGGAAATCATTGAAGGAAATGCCAAATTTACAGTTCGTGATATTGCACGAAAGGTAGGCATATCACTATCAACGATTCACCTTATTTTGAAGAAGCATTTGAAAGTCAGAAAGATTTCTGCTAGATGGGTGCCACATCTGTTGACTGACGAGCAAAAGAGGCAACGGGTTGAAGTGGCCAAAAAGCTGCTTCAAATGTTTCCAAAATATGACAAAAAGCAGTTTGCCAATGTCGTCACAGGTGATGAAACCTGGGTCCATTATTTTGAGCCCGTCAGAGAGGTTAGCAATAAGATCTGGGCCACTAAACACAGCAAACGCACAATAATTGCCAAACGTTCTTTGAGTACAAAGAAGGTTTGTATGCAATTTTATTCTCTGGTGAAGAAGTCGCAATAAAAGTGCCAGTGAAAAAGGGCAAAAGCATCACCGGAAAGTACTACAAAGACGTAGTACTGAAGAAACTGAAAAAGTATTATCAGAAAAGACGCCCTGCCACTGGTTTTAAACATGTCCGTCTTCTACATGTCAATGCCCCAGCTCATACCTCCGCAATAGTTACGGCATTTTTGAAGAAAGGAAAAGTAACTGTTTTGCCTCACCAACCCCCCCCCCCCCCCCCCCCACGTATTCCCCAGACCTTGCCCCATGTGATTTCTTTTTGTTTCCGAAATTGAAAGCATTCCTTGCTGGGCGGAAATACCAGTCCCGACAGGCACTTGGATCTGCCATTCATCAGTACCTTATTACTGTGCCCAAATAAGCGTACCGTGACGCCTTCAAGAAGTGGATACATCGGCTAAAACTTTGCATTTCTAGCCACGGGGAGTACTTCGAGAGCATGAAATGAGTACTTTTGGGCTAACTTGAAATTTGAAGTCTCCAGTTAGAAATAAGCAATTCATTTCAAACATCCCTCATATGCACCCTTGGCTGTCCAAAATTTATTCAGTGAAGATTCTGATCAGAATTCGCAAATGTGCAGGCTGATCTGAACCTTTGGCTAATATAATGTGTATGATCCCATGTCGCCCCTTTAACTTTACCAATCTCTTGGTTAATTCAGCAGACGACAAATTAGTGATTCATTTTGTATTTTTCTTATTTTTCCAAGAAAACAGGATTTGACATTTCATGCAAATTGTCTTTCAGACCGCTTTTTCTAATACGACGACAAGGACGCCAACGCCGACAGAATCTGCACTTTTAATGAGTAAAAAAGGTAAGAGAAACATATGTATTCAAGGAGAAATAAGAAACAAAAAATTGTGTATCCCCTCTGATATGGAGCTAGGACATTTTCTGTAGCACGGAATCTTGGTTTGTACTGCTTGCAAAAGTCCATTCTGAGACATTAGGTATAAATTTTCTGTTTGTGTTGAGGTTCTATGGCCCATTCAACCCACTGTGGCCATGTCGAGCATGATCAGTTTACCTAACCTCACTTTTACTGGGCAAGTTTAGGCGTTTAAGCAGTTAACCAGTATCGTGCACATTCATTCTCCAGAAACTGACAGCTGTCCTTCTTAAATCAGTTAAGGTAAGAGAATGACTGTAGAAAATATTTCATGATTAATATCTACAAAAGAATACTGTAGAACCGGCAAGGGCTGAACCCACAACCTCCTGATCTCGTCAGATGCGCATCCAACTGAGCCACAGAGACGGGATATCACATTAGGTATAAATAGTTTTAAGTCAAAGTCCTCTTGCTAAAATCCTGTAGGTGTAGAGAAAAACTTACGGACACACTTGGTTGGATCAGTTCCATTTATGACATAGCCACTGTTACAACTGCAGGCAATTCCTCCAATTGTATTGCTACAGACTTGTTCACAAGTGTTCAAAGCCACAGACTCACACTCATTGACGTCTGTAAATAAAGACAGACATGTCGGCATATATAATGATACTGAGTCAGTCAAGCTTATTCATATCTGTAAGATAGTTGTTCTTAAGGTCACAATGGCGCTCTGTATGACAGGGCTTTTTCACATTCACACTTGATAAACCTTAATAAAGTCGGACGATCACAAAATTACACTCATTCACATGCGCAAACGTAAGACAAGACTAATTTATAAAACCTGTAAAAGTTCCTATAGAAACAGAAAGCACAAACAAAAATAAAAAGCAGACTCTTCAAAATACAGCATAAAGTCACACCTTTTTCATATCTGTACATAAAGAAAGACTTGTTCACAAAGCCGCACCTTTTTAGATCTGTACATGAAAGACAGCTCTGTTCTTAAAGACATACTCAGTCATATACATAAATACTTGTTCAGATCTATTAATATAAGAGAGACCCATTCAAACACTCATTCACATCTGTAAATGTAAGACAAGATTTGTTCACAAAGTCATACTCACTCACATCTTTAAATGTAAGACAAGCTTGCTCACAAAATAACACTCATTCACGTCTGTACATGTAAGATAAGATTATGTAAGAAAACATGTGTTCATAAAAAATGCACATATTCCCATCTTTAAATGTGAGACAAGATTTATTCATAAAAAACACGCCCATTCATATCTGATCAGAAGATACCTTAGGTGTTAATTAAGGATAGATTAACCCTTTGGACCATTCAACTTCCAATAGCAGGCTGTGTGGTTAGTTATTATTATTATTATTATATTTTATAGAAATTCCTGTAGTTAATGCAAACAGTATAGCCATTGATCAGATGCCGCATTCTGCAGCATCTGATCTGGGTCTGTACTGTTTGCCAATTAAATTTGTAGCAGACGACAATCTAAAATTTATTTATTATTATCTTTCAGAGAAGTAGTTGCGGTCATGGTACCTAAGCCGTAATCCAGACTAATAAATCCGTAAACGAATGATGAATCAGAATGTTCAGACCAACAGATATGAACCCCAGAATAAAGGGTGTAAGAAAGTAAGATTCGAAATTCCGAGTGATTTGTCTGCTATCATCCGTTATGAGGATAATTCAAACATTTAATGAAATGTTGTCTTATTTACTCTAAGAAATGCAGTTGTGATTACTGGTGGTGCTTTAAGGGTTAAAGCTTCTCACTGGATTGCCTTACTGAGGCTATTCCAATGAGTACCAATTAGATATATACTGGTGCAAAAATAACATTTTTACATTTCTTTCTAATATTTTTTTTTCATACCCTGTTTATATCGGGAGCTATATGGCAATAAACTTACCAATACAAGTTCCATTGTCTGACAGTGTATACCCAGACGTACAGGTACAGGTGTAAGATCCAATATTATTACTGCAGACTTTTAGTTCGTCACCACACTTGTTTGGTTCCTGACACTCATTGATGTCCGTATCACAATCCGTACCTGAAACAATAAACGACTAATAGTCTTCTAGACGCTTACTAATTAGAATGACACTCATTTTGAAAGGCGGTTAAAAATGAACCTTTCACTCATATAATATGTAGGCTTTTGCTAGACAACAGTTTGAAATTAGCAGGCACTATTTTGAATGTTTTTATTAATTTTCCCAGAAACGGGATTTGACATTTTATGCAGATTGTCTCTGAAAGCATTATTTCCCTCCTCGCTTAAGTAGGGAGACATAAAGCAATATGACCACCTCCTCCCTTAGATGGGGCATGGAAATATAATTATTATGATCAATCTCCATGATGAAAAATGTCGGACCTGGCCGTGATCGAACCTGCACCCTCCTGATCACACGTTGAACGCCCATCCGACTGACCCACAGAGGTCAGCTTAGTTTGAACTGTCCAAGTCTTCTTCCTAAGGCCAAAAATGTTTTTAGATTCTCAGGCAAAAGTCTATAGACTTGGACAGTTTTTATCTTTCAGTTGGAAAAAATCTTGGACATTTTGGTTACTTTGATAAAACAAATTGTTGGTACAAAAAAAGCAAGTTTTTGAAATGCAAGTTTCTAATCTGAAACAATATAAACATATCACATTTTACCGAATTTCTTTTCAAGTAAATAAGAATAACGTGCATTTGTGGTCCTGATTACAATTTGTTAAAATTACTTGTTAGGAAACCACTCCAGTGTCATATATCCTCGTGAGTTGATATAATTGCCAAGGAAAAAATGTTTATGTGGGACCATTTGGAGAGATGTCCTGGTGCCTGAGAATTAAATTGCTTTGTTCGATGGAATCTACCAGATACTCTAAACACCTCTAAAGAGTATCGCATTGATTTGGCGTAATGCTAAGCGTCAAGCTAAAGAGCAACTAATTACCGATTGTTTGAAAGTTTTTAAATGATCTGGCTGTACTCAAACCCACAACCTCCTGATCTGAAGGTGGATGCTCTATCAACTGACTCTCTAATGCAGCGGCCAGACTCATTTCATTATTCAGTTGGTCTGTGGCTCAGGTATTGAGCCACTCAGGCTAGCAGAATAATGAAATCATGAAATCATGATTCATTGGATAAGCTGAGGTGTTACATCCTAGCTCACAATATTTAAGTCATATTGAGACATAACTGAAATCAAAATCAAAAGTTTGGAAAATTAGCTAACTGTGGATTCCAATGGGCGGGGCTCCATGGAATCACAAAGTCTTGATCATGGCAAATCAGAGATAGAGAATAAGTAAATGTTCAATACCCTGCCATCCTGCCATACAGATACATCCTCTGACCGGGTCACATCCAGAGGAGCCACGCCCACAAGTACATGTACTGCTACAGTTTACTCCATAAGTTGGGAATGGGCATGCTACAATGGAAAATATGCAATCATTTACGCTTAGCATATTAGGTAAAAATTCAGCACACAATATTGTAAGATATTTTGTCTTATTTATCCAGCAAATAAGATTTCACAGATCATGCAAATTAACTCCTTAGAAGTCAATTTGCATGAAATGTCAAATCCATTTTCTGGGAAAAAGTAAGAAAAATATCATCAGATTGTCATCTGCTGAATTAGCCTAGACAGTGGTAAAGGTTAAATAATGAGCCATTCTAACCAAAAAACTGCTTAGCTCATATGCTGAAAGTGAAAATTCAGAGCAGTCTGTGTCATCATGAAAACACGCCTATATAGTTTTAACCCCCTAAAACCCTACTTTTATACAGTAAAACTGGTGTTTACAGGGTATACATTAATTTTCTAATTTCTGCTCAAAACATAGATTGTGGGTACGCGTTAGTACCCACAATCTATGTTTTGAGCAGAAATATGAAAACGACCAGAATTTTTCATCTGAAAGGTTTCATTTTTGATGGTAAAATTCTCAACATATTTGAATAGGCGTGTTTTCGTAATGTATCCACGTAGTCTCATCAGGGCCTTTATAACTTCCTTATATGGGCTATACCATGCAAAACGTGTCTTTGGGCATGTGCGGGCAGTAAATCTGAACAGTCTATCAGGTCTTTTGCTGTTCACAAACAGAATCATTGGACACAAAAGAATGTTTCGATCGATGAAGAGCAATGCCTGTATGAGACTTTGTGCTAGTGCAAGGTGATGTAAATCCTCAGATCATTCTGGGCTCGTTCGAAGACATTTTTCGCTTGACCCGATCCATATATCTTGTGGACATATTGTAACAATCTAGCATCAAATATCATATGAGCTGTATTCATAACTCCAGGTAAGGCACATGTGCCCCCCCCCCCGGGCCCCAAAAAAGAGACATTTATCTTATATCTCCGCAAAAACACATTGTAGGCAATCATTAGAAGCGCATCAGTAAGGAGCTTCTAATTGGTGCCCGCTATACATGTTTTCGTGGAGAAATAATTAAAATATTTATCAGGACAATCCTCTTGGTATGTGTTAAACACTATGTCCCCATCTATTGGTATATGCTTGTCCCTACAAAGTACCAAACTTGAAAAAGGGCATAGCTTTCAAAACATCATTTTTTCTTCAAAAGTTATTCAAGACCAGAATTCCGCGGAAAGCGGCCTCGCACCTGCTGCGGCAAAAGTCACGGGACGTGGTTATTAAATAAATTTATTTTATTCATAGCAGTGCTTAGTTGGAAAAGTTTCAAAAATAAAAGACAAGGATTATATGAATATAGGAATTTTATTGAAAGTATATGCATTTTCTCATATTATGCATGAGAAATTGGGATCAAAAAGTACCCAAAGTCTGTACACTGTCATACAATCTGAGGTTCAGATAATGACAAAATTAAAGTGGAAAAAGTGACAAAAATAAATTTAAAAATCATATCCAAACCACGTGTACTTTTGCAGACACGGCAGAAACCATGTGCAAAGTTTCAAAAAGACCGGTTTAAAATTGTCTGAAAAGTTGCAATCACAAGGTACCCACTGTCTGTACATCTGAGGTCAGAAAATGACAAAGTTCAAAAAGTACAAAAAAGTGGCAAAAAATACGGCAAGGATTATATGAAAAATCAAATACACATCTTCAGACTACAGAAAAAAAACATGTGCAAAGTTGCAAAACGATTAGTATAAAATTGTATGAGGAGTTGTGCTCACGAGGTAGCCACTGTCTATATCTTGAGGGTGAAAAATGACTAAGTTCACAATGTGGAAAAAAGTAAAAAAAATAGTTGAACAATTACATCCAAACCACATGCACATCCTCATACCATGAAGAAAACGCATGCAAAGTTTCATAATAATCGGTACAAAACTGTAAGAGGAGTTGCGCTCACAAAAGGTACCAACTGTTTATATATAAAGGGTGAAAAATGACTAAGTTCACAATGTGGAAAAAGTGACAAACAAGTATATCCAAGTATCCAAACCAAATGCACATTTTCATACCATGAAGAAAACATATGCAAAAATTTTAAAACGATCGGTACTAAACTTTAAGAGGAGTTGCGCTCACAAGAGGTACCCATTGTCTATATATATTGAGGGTGAAGTTGTCTATATATATTAAGTTCACAAAGTGGAAAAATAATAAAAAAAATGTTCTAACAATTATACCTATACCACATGCACATCCTCATACCATGAAAAAAATATATGCAAAGTTGCAGAATGATCGGTACAAAACTGTAAGAGGAGTTACGCTTACAAGATGTACCCACTGTGTACATACTAAGGGTGAAAAATGACTAAGTTCACAATGTGAAAAAAGTGACAAAAATGCTCTAACAATTATACCCAAACCATATGCAAATCCTCATACCTTGAAAAAACACATGCAAAGTTTCAAAACAGTCAGTATAAAACTGTAAGTGGAGTTGCGCTCACAAGAGGTACCCACAGTCTATATATTGAGGTGAAAAAAATGACTAAGTTCACAATGTGGAAAAAGTGACAAAATAATCTAACAATTATATCCAAACCACATGCACATCTTCATACCATGTAGAAAACATATGCAAAGTTTCAAAATGATCGGTACAAAATTGTAAGAGAAGGTGCGCTCACAAGACACCAAGGGTAAATGTTGACGGAAAGAAGAACGGACGGACGCACGGACGAACGAACGGACGGATGGACGGAAACTTGCACGCCTAAGTCCCCCACGCTAAAGTAGGTGCGACAAAAAAGTTCAGAGAATTGTCGAGAGAATGCCACAATTACGAACCGCAGCCCTTCTCAGACACTTTTACAGCTAGCCAACTTTACCTTTGGTCCCGGTGCTACTCTTTATACAGAAATACATAAAAATTCGGTTCGCATAAAGGCTCCCAACTAAGTCAATGCATCAACGCGAAAATATAACAATCAAATTAATCACTTAAATATATATACTATAATAAACAAAGACGAGTACTCATGGCTAATTCTTCTATATGCCAGAGTAAATAAAAAACTAATAGTTGAATCACGGCGGGTCACGCCAAAGACATGTTATTAAGCCCCAACCCACTGGTTAAGGTTTTACGAAGAGACCGTCATTGAGTCTGAAGCCCGAACTGCCGTCGTGCAATTAAAGAGTGAAGCATAGCCATCAACAATGATACTTATTTAACAATGAAATATGATGCGTAGCGCTACCCTCGGTAATCTTTGTCTCACTCATATGAGCGTAGTGCGATGAAACATGCGAAAAAGAAATATTCTATTTTATTGATTTAAGGCTTTATATTGAATAAATTGTGCACCCTTTTTCCATAAATAAAAAAAATGGTAAGAGAAAAGTCCAGGGAGTGCCACAATTACAACCGCAGCCCTTCCCAGACACCAAGAGGGAGAGGAAACCGACAAACCCAAATAGCACAAATCGAACAAACGCACAAAAAAACATCAAGATTAGCTCTCTCTTCCCCAGGCGAGCTAATCGCAATACTTAAATGGCTGAAAAACACAAGAACAAAATGACACACGGTAAGACATACCACAAATTACCTCGTAGAATAAACCACAAAGCAACAAAGAGAAAAACAAACACCGGGACCACCGTCTTAGAGTAGAGTAAACCACCGGGGGTTTAAACTTTTACAGCTAGCTAACTTCACCCTTGGTCCCGATGCTACTCTTAATACAGAATTACATAAAAATTCGGTTCGTATAAAGGCTCCCAACTCAGTCAATGCATCAAAGCGAAAACATAAAAATCAAATTAATCACTTAAATAAACAAAGACGAGTACTCATGGCTAATTCTACTGTATGCCAGAGTAAATGAAAACCAATAGTTGAACCACGGCGAACCAAGCCAAAGACATATCGTCAAACCCCAGCCCACTGGTTAAAGTTTTACGAAGAGGCCATCATTGAGTCTGAGGCCCGAACCGCCGTCGTGCAATTAAAGAGTGAAGCATAGCCATCAACAAAGATTGGGCTGACAACTAGGCATGCAGTCTGCCGCATAATATCCAGGCTATAGCCAATTCTTTTATACCGGTTAATCAGTTTTATGAACTGCTCCGAAAAGTAAGATTTTCCTACAAATTTTCTAAATCTGTACACTAAGTCACCGTAAAATTCTGGTTCCGATATACCTTGTTGATGTGATCTATTCCTCACTCGAAGTAAATCTGCCAAATATCAAAGTCCTAGCTCAAATACTTTCTGAGCTATCGTCTACACAAGATAAAGTCAGACAAACAAAATAATGTACACAGTACAAAGATATGAACAAACCGAAAACAATATGTCCAATCCACTTGTTCAAAATCGGGTGCATAATGAAAAGTTGGGTTTTTTTAGTACTTTCTGTGGGATGAAGCTCACGGTAAGGAACTCCTTTCCATAAATTAACTGCATCTCAGAGAAAGTACTAAAAACTTTTTATTATGCCTCATCAACACTATGGGTAATTATGACATATTCATAAGAAATTACCTTTACAACTAGTTTTATCAGACTGGAGTTGATAACCAGTATAACATCCACAGTAATAACTGCCTTGTGTGTCTGTACAGGTCTGCGAACATACTGTTTTTTTAGTCGAATCACATTCATCTTTATCTGAGAAGAAATAAATTATTTTAATAATAATTATTGATCTGTGTCAGAACACATCAAACACAAAACCCAATACTCTAAGTGAAAATTAGAAACATATTATCTTGGACTAATTCACTACACTGTGTAGTAAGGTGTTTCAAAATAAAATACAAAAATATGGGTTTAAAAGTGCTTATAAGCATATACTTAAGAGTGTTCAATACCGTTTCAAGGGATGTAGATTTATTTGCTTCCCTTGTAAAAAGGCATCTCCTCTTAAATGAGCAATTGTTTCTTTTTACTGTAGACCCCTTTTCAGAAGAGGTATGGTATCTGGAAATTTAACAAGAAGTCATGAAAGTTCTTTCCCTCATAATGGAGAGGTACGTGCACCTTTGTTGGCAGAAATTTCACTAGTAGCAACACCGATGGCGTATTGAAATACCATATGTTAATTAGTTCAGTTTGTTTACATTTTTCTCGTGTATACGCAGTCGTATCTTAAACTATATATTTTTATTCCTTATATTTCTTTCATATTTATAATCCAATGCTATATTCAAACTTTAAGAGATAATGCACTTAAACATCAAATAAATATCATTGTTATTAAATCAACTATGTATTATTAAACATTATGGAACTCCTACCCTATGTATCCCATCCTTTTAACAAGTATCTAATGCCTGGATACTGTGTGTGTATTAGCCTATAAATCATCTAAAACAAAGTATATGTAATCAAACGACGGGGCAAGTAGCCGATCTGATACACTGATAATGTAGGTTACGTTAAAATAAAGTCGTTTAAATTAGCCTTTTGTGTTTTAAAGTATTTTATCTTTACTGAATGTCAGTTACAAAACGTGGATCATTCCAATGAAAAAGTTTTACACTTTTAACTGATTTCCATAAAGTTTCTTAGGGCAGTAAGAGTAATAAAACACTATATAGGCCAAACTTTTGTCTTAGGTATTTGCGAATCATTCCATTTTACGTTAAGAAGTGCAGACTATACTTAAATAAATAATTGAATACATAAATAGATAAATTTGCCATAAACAAAATAACATTCCACGGATTAATAATAATTCCATGTATCATCTTTGTCTTTGTTTAGATAATAGACTAAACAAAACATTACCTAACCTCTATAATCACGAGCGCGTGCCAAAAGTTGGTATATCCATTTTCGGTAAATTATGATACTAAACTTTGATTAGATGGATGATTTAGCACCTAAATAAACTAATCAAATGCCTGCCGTTTGAAAGGTACGCGCCCTAATAGACGGGCCCCTTTCCGTTTAGGCGGCATTTTATTGCTTTTCAAAGCAAAACCAGCGACTTTATAGAAGCTCAACACGGTGCGGGACATGGTTGAGGTACCGCATGATAATACCAGCAAACTGATATGTGTATCTAGCGATGATTCGGATCGGCTTGGACATCAGAGTTTTCGTTGTAAGTTCAGTGGATGACTATTACCCAAAACGTTTGTTCTGTTTTCTTGCGAACAGCGATTAATGACCATACGAAACGGATAATAAGGCTGATCTGAGTCTTCAGTGGGTGCGCACGACTGAAATGATTGTATGACAACAATTTAGGACAAAACCTGAAATAAGATAGAAGCAGTGAAAAAGACCAAATTAAACGGAACATTAAATTCCGACACAGATATAAGTTATTCCATGATGATTATAAATATAATAGTGAAAAAATGTTATAAGACGATCGTATCTGTCTATAGTTCTTAGTATGATATTTCGGGTATAAAATATGAATCATATTTCATTTGATGGTTTTTGTTAGTATTTTAGAGCCAAAGAAAAATAAATAAATAAATAAATAAATAAGAATAAATAAATGAATATTCTGATGTCCTGAATTTATTTATTTATTCACTTGAAAGGAATTTTGTTTTCACGTGAAAAGTGATGTTCTGCTTGCGGTAAACAGAATCTTTGTGTTATATGAAGTCTCAGCCTAAGCAGTATTTTTACTTTAAATACTACTATACTGAAGCAATAAAATCGATTTTTTACCTTCGAGGGAGACGATTTCATTTGTTTTGTTTAGTTGTTTTTAATTGATACGTTTCCAATTATAATATCCCAGGACCTCTATTCTGATATGCAGCGTATTGAAGCTTGCTCGCTCGATAGTAATCTTGCTGAGATAACGCCGATTCGAGACTTACCTGGACAGTTTGGCGCATGGGTACAACAATGTGAAAGTGGTCTATTGAAAGGGTAAACTAAGACAAAACAAAGCATAAATTGTATTTGCTTTGGAGTTTTACGGCCCAGTCAACAATGTCAAGGTCATGTCGAGACAGCCAATTAACCTACTCACATCTTTCCTGGGCAGGCTTAGTCCTCTAAGTAGTTAACCAGTACTTTCTGCACATACTTTTGCCAGTAACTGAATAATGCCCTCATTGAATCAGTGGAAGAGGGAGAATGATTGTAGAAATCATTTCAGATTCAATCTCCATGTAAATTATTAGGCCAAGTTGGGATTAAAACTTGTGACCTCTTGATCTGCAGTCAGGCGCAATACTGACTGCCCTATGGCGCATGGCAAAATAAACTGCATATAAAACTTACTGACTTCACTATGGACCACGGCACAATAAACAGCATATAAAACTTACTGATTTCACTATGGGGCACGGCAAAATAAACTGTGTGTAAAACCTACTGACTGTATATAAAATTTACTGACTGCACTATGGAGCACGGGACATTGAACTGTATAAAAAACTTACTGACTGTATATAAAAGTTACGGACTGCATTATGGAGCAGGGCACAAGAAATGTGTAAAAAAATTACTGACTGTATATAAAATTTACTGACTGCACTTTTGAGCACGGCATGACAAACTGCATATAAAACTTACTGACTGTATATAAAATTTACTGACTGCACTTTTGAGCACGGCATGACAAACTGCATATAAAACTTACTGACTGTATATAAAATTTACTGTCTGGGCTATGGAGCACGGTACAATAAACTGTGTATAAAATTTACTAACTATATATAATATTTTCTGACTGCACTATGTAACACGGCACAATAAACTGTGTATAAAACTTACTGACTATATATAAACTTTACTGAGTGCACTATGAGCACGGCATAATAAACCGTATATAAAACTTACTATCTGCATATAAAACTTACTGACTGCACTATGAAGCACGCCATAATAAACTGTATATATAAATTACTGACTGTTTATAAAACGTACTGACTGTATATTAAATTTACTGACTGCACTATGGAGCATGGCCCAATAAACCATGTATAAAACTTACTGACTGTATATAAAACTTACCGACTGCACTATGGAGCATTGCATAATAAACTGTATATAAAACTTACGGGCTGTATATAAAACTGACTGACTGCACTGCGGAGGATGGCATAATAAACCGTACATAAAACTTACTGATGAATATAAAACTTACTGACTGTATATAAAACTTACTGAGTGCACTGTGGAACATGACATAATAAGCCGCATATAAAACTTACTGACTGTATATAAAACTTACTGACTGCACTATGGAGAATGGCATAATAAACCGTATATAAATCTTATTGTCTGTATATAAAACTTACTGACTGCACTATGGAGCACGGCACAATAAACTGTATATAAAACGTACTAATTATATAAAGAACTTACTGACTGCATTATGGAGGACTGCATAATAAACTGTATACCATATAAAACTTACTGATACAAGAGCCGTTTGCAAGAAGATCATAGCCAGAGTTACAGAAACAGATGGCAGCACCGTCATTGTCCACTGTACACCCAGCTGCGTTACTGCAGTTCTTCGCCGAACAAAGATCTGATGGAGCATCTGTAGATAAAGCATTAATTAAATTAAAACAGTAATTAAATAAGCTGCATACCATGAAAGTACCAAAAACAACTTTTTATTATGCCCCATCAATACTGGGTAATTGTGAAATATATACATCTTTTCCTGGGCAGGCTTGGCAACCATAATATGTTTAAAAATAATTTTAGAATTAGACTTTCTCCTCTAAAATCGCCAATCCTTCGAAAATATACCAATCCGTTCAAAAGAAGTGGTATGTATCCTAATATTTCTAAGTGCAATGCTAAGAGGTGAAGGTGCTGTTCTCATTTATGCACTGCGTCTACCGTTTCTTTATCTGTAAACGGTAGACGCTTTTCTATAGTAAACATGTCCGATTTGACCTGAAAATCTACAGATTTGATATATGTTATAACCTGACGTGCTGCAAACTGCAAAATGCAGTACGTCGGGCAAACTAATCGTATGTTAAAAACCAGATTTAATGAACACTATCGTAGAAAGAGTAAGCCTTAAAAAACTGACACCAGATTTTGATATTTATTCGCTACTGGAATATCGAAAACGTAAAACGAGATCTCACGGCACTAGGAAAAACGGCAATTATAAACGTAAATTGCGCGCGTTTATAAGAAACAATACTAGGCTGCACTGAATGTCTATAATATTATTGAATCACGGACGCCACTCAATGCTTGCATTTCTAAGTTCATTACCCATTTCTGTATTACGCATTTTGGACACCGAGGAGAATAAATTCTACGATAGATCTAATCAGCTGTATGATGCAGCTCTTCTAAGTAGGGGTTATACTCAACATGCTCTTCGTCCTTAAATTGATTCTGAAATTAATCACAAACGTCATTACATCAAGGTATCTTTAATTAATAGAGGTATGGATTTTATAGATTTGCCTAGTATCTTCCGGGACAGTTCGGTGATCTCATCCATTCTACTTATTTTCAAAATTCTGAAACACCTATAATTTGCTATAAATATAACAAACTGATAAGATCTATCATTTTTAATTTTAATAAACTTGTTTCAGATCTTGATATTGATACTAGCACTCCTGATACCTGAGATTGTAAAGACTCAGTGTATTGCTATCCTACTGCTGGTCATATAATTACTGGCAATTTAAAAATTATTCCTGATCCTAGGATACGAAATATTATTTCTAAAGGACCGAAATATAGATTTCCTTCTAATATTGATTTCAATAAATGTAGGGACGAAATCGCTGCTGCCTTGAATGAATTCGGTAATCGATGGTGTTAGCGAGAGTATGATGAGCATAAAGCCTAAAAATGGAAACTTAGCATTTTGAAAATAGTGAACAAACGCATTTCTTTCTGTTCTCAAAATACTAACTTATTACCTCCTAAACCGAAGACATCTTTACGTCATCTTAAACTAGGTATTCAAGAATTTCATAAGAAGTATGTTTTGGCTCCGGCAGACAAGGCCACTAACAATGTTGTCGTTGTTTGACAGCTCCACTATGTTATCATTCTTCAGCAAGAGCTTAGTGGTACTAAGGTCTATGAACTACAACCTTTGGCTGAAGAGAGGACTGTAGTTAATGACCATATCTGTTATTCAGCCACCAAGTGTGCTGTATGTGTTACTGAAGGCCAAGACAAGCTTCCTACATTATATTGGGTACCTAAACTTCATAAAAAACCTTACAATGCACGGTTTATTGCAAATTCAAGCTCTCGTACCACCACTGAACTTTCTAAATTATTAACTTCATGTCTTACTGCCATCAAAAACATGTAATTAAATATTGTGACAAAGTTTTCGAAAGATCAGGGAGAAATCTGTTTTGGTCTATAAAAAATTGAATGAAGTTTTAAACAAATTGAAATCCAGACAATTTCGTGCTTTTAGTCTGTCTACTTATGATTTATCCACGCTTTACACTACACTCCCTCATAATCTTATAAAAGAAAAACTAAATGTTTTAATTGAATGGACATTTCATGGAGAAGATTCCCTCTACCTTGCATGTAATGTTAGTAATGCTTTTTTCACTTCTGAAGTGCATAAAAATTACATATTATGGACATGCCAGAAAGTGTGTGAAGCCCGACAATATTATATAAGATTTGGTACTAAGTTATTTAGACAAATTGTTGGTATTCCGATGGGTACGAATTGAGCACCCCTTGTGGATGATTTGTTCTTGTTTTGTTATGAAAGAGACTTCATGATGTCCCTTTCCGTTGAAAACCAATCTGAAATCATTGAAGCTTTTAGCTCGACTTTAAGATATTTGGATGATATATTGAATATTAACAATACCTACTTCGACGGTTTAATCAGTCAAATTTACCCCCAGAACTTCAGTTAAATAAAACTAATTCTTCTGATACCGAAGCCGCAGTTTTGGATTTACATTTATCTATTGTAGATGGGTTTGTTTCCTACAAAATTTATGATAAACGCGACGATTTTGATTTTGAGATTGTAAATTTGTCTTTCTTGGATGGTGAT
Source organism: Anodontia alba (assembly GCA_964016985.1). NCBI lineage: Eukaryota > Metazoa > Mollusca > Bivalvia > Lucinida > Lucinidae > Anodontia > Anodontia alba. The sequence goes on from OZ024831.1 coordinate 50,049,015, forward strand.
GTTCCTCGTGTGGCATCCTACGGTGTTTATATTTCACAATTAATTCGATATGCCAGAGTGTCTAATCATGTAACTGACTTCAACACTCGTATTAAATTGTTAACTGCTAAACTTCTTAATCAGGATTATCGGTAAAGCCTTTTCTAAGTTTTATAGACGTCATTCTGATTTAGTTTCTAAATTCAATGTTGGACTTAAATCTCTTCTGCAACAAGGCCTATCGGAACCCGAATATTATGGTGACTTAGTATATAAATTCAGAAAAATATATGCTTGCAATGACTTCAGTACCCAGTTTCGTAAAATTATTCTTCGATATAAAAAGATTGGGTACAACATAAATGTTATACGACAGGCTGCATGCATGGTTGTTAACCCAATCACGGTTAATAACTTTGCTTCCTTCTTTAATTGCATGCTGGCGAGGCAGGCCTCAGATTCTGTGATGGTTCCAGTTAAAGGCTTACTTGAAATTTAATTTTGCGTAATGTTGGTTGGTACTTGATGCTCTATCTTTGGTCGGGCCCACCGGAGTCTTACTGTTGGTTTTCTTTTGCTCTAGCATTTCAGTTGTTTTGTGTTGGCGAGTTCTCATCGTTGTTTCATCTCTGTAATTTGTTGATTTTTGTGTTCTCTGAGATGTAGCATTGATGAGTTAGGAAGCCTTTATGCGGACTGAACAAATTATGTGTCTAAACCGCGGCAGAGGTGAGGGCGTAGATTGTGGCCACGTAAAATCGATTTAAGCCCCCCTGTGAAATACTTTTCACTGACTGTTCCAAGGCGGTTCTTCTGTCATGGTTTATTTCTGTTATAGTTCGTCTTTGAATGTGTGTGTCGCTTACGTCTTTTTTGTTTTGGATAGCCATTTGGCCACTTTGTGGGAAAGTGACTGACCGTTCGGCTTTCTGCTAGTGATGTTTCCATTAGGGTCCAGTTATTTTGTGTTTGTGTTTCTTTCCCTTTGATGTCTCTGATGGGAGGTGTGAGATAAATGTATCGATTCCTGATCATTGCCTTCCTTTCTATTTTAGTCCGCTAGGCAGTTAATCAGTACTTGTGCATATTCATTCGCCAGAAACTGATAACTGCCCTTCTTGAATCAGCGTCAGGAAGAGAATGACCATAGAAAATATTTCATGATCAAGCTCCACAAAACAATGTTGCCAGACCTGACAGGGATCAAACCTGCGACATCCTGATTACCAGTCGGACGCCATTCTGACTGAGCAACTGAGGCCAGCAGATAACAGTGGAATCCACAAATACTTTTCTCACAAAAACATATGTTGTGGGTATTCATTAAAAGCACCTTGGCAAGGCACTTCTAATGAGTACCCATAACACATGTTTTCATGGACAAACAAGTAAAATATCAACATTTTTTGATTGAAAAAGTGTAATAGCTTGCAAAAGTGTTAAAGCTGGAGTCTTTGCTCTCCACATACTGTATTCGACTTAATTACCGCACTGTGCACATAGGTTTTCAAAATTACTGGGCAAACGCGGTAAAATATGTATCCACCTTTACTAACGGTACACTTAAAACAAGAAAAAAGAAAACAAAACAAAAACAACAAAAAAAAAACAAAAAAAACAAAAAAAAAACAAAAAAAAAACAAACAAACAAAAAACAAGAGGACCATGATAGTCCTTAACGCTCACCTATGCTGAAAAGTAAGTCACGGTCACTCAATGTCTACAACATTCATTAATCTGGAGGGCTTAACTCTTAACATATCCGAAGCGATACAAAGACACCCTCAAAGCCTCCCTCAAGGATATCAACATTCCAACAGAGTCGTGGGAACAAATTGCACAGGACCGAGCAAAGTGGCAAGGCCTTATCAGAAGAGGTGCTAGTGAATATGAGGCAAAAAGAATCAGCGAAGCCGAGCAGAAACGTGCACGGCGCAAAACCAGTGCTAAGGCATCACCATCAGAGCTATCTTACCTCTGTTGGTCTATTTGCAACAGACAGTTGAGAACTAGAATTGGTCTAATCAGCCATCTTAGAAAACACAAACAGTAGCATTGTTCGCATGTGATTATGACTGGTCATTGTCAGTAATGACACTATTTTTATTAGTCTTACTATCCAATAAGATTCAGCTTGATAGATGAAAACTGTAGAAAGGGTTAGTCGAAAACGAAGTCTTGTGTGAACTATCTCTAAAGAATAGTTATACTCTGATATAAACTGTAGGGGGAATTAGCTGGAAATAAAGTCATATCTGAACAATTTTTAAAGAGTATAAATCACTACCAAAATGTGGTTTACTGTATCCTCAAAACAATGTGCGCTGTACCACCTCTTAGTCTTATTGTCCACTAAAATGAATACTGTAGGGAGAGTTATCAGAAAACTGAGTTATGTCTGAAAAATCTTTAAGAAAATAGTGATAACTCGTACTGTAACCTCGAAATAAAAAAAGCCCTGTAACATCTCATGGTCTAACTGTACACCAAATTTCAACCGAATCCGATGTAAACTGTAGGAGGAGTTTGACAAAAATAAATCATATCTGAACAATATTTAAAGAGTAACGACTATCAAACTTTGGTGTACTTTAACCCTGTAACCTCGAAACAAAATGCGTTGTACCACCTCATGTTTAAGTGTCCATCAAGTTTTAACCTCATTCAAAGAAAACTATAGGAGTTATCGGGAAACAAAATCTTTAATAAATAGTGATAACTCTACCTTCGGTGTACTTTGACCTCAAAACAATATGCACTATATCACCTCATGGTCTAAATGTTCACCAAAGTTTTTAACCCGATATGTAAGATTTGGGAAGATCTGATAAAGATTCAAGGAGTTATGCTGATAACAAGGCCGAAAATAGGCATTATCAGGAATCAAGGGATCGTACCTCTAAAATAAATAACCTGATCTGGACAGATTTCAAATTCGTCCAAGACTTCATCCATGTCCACCTTATCTGCAAGTTCAAGGAATATCCAGTCAAAACTGAACAAGTTATGCTGATGATAAAGTCAAATATAAGTTTTTTCAACAGCCAAGAGGACATTACTCTATGATAAATGACGTGATCTGGCCAGGTTTCGAACTTGTCCGAGGTTCTACCCATGTCCACCTTATCTGCAAATTTCAGGAAGATCTGATCAAAACTGATTACATTATGCTGATGACAAAGTCAAATAGAGCTTTTTCAGCAATCAAGGGGATGGACATCTAAGATTAATGATCTGATCTGTCCCCCCCCCGCCCCCCCCCCCCGCCCCCCCACACACACATTCTTATCTGCAAGTTTCAGGAAGCTACGATCAAAACTGAACAAGTTTTGCTGATGACAAAGTCAAACAGAGGCTTTTTTCAGCAATCAAGGGAAAGATATTTTAAAGGCTCCATATTCCTAAAAAATAGACATTATTTTTATCCAAGAAAGGGTTAATAAATTGGTATATAGTATTAATACGATCATAAAATGTAGCATCTGACAGCCTGTAAAATTTTAGTAAGTCTCTCGATTTTGAACAGGATACAAATGAAATAATTTTTTATCGTATCTCTGAAAAAAGTTGGCAAAATTAGTTCAGATATACGATAAAACATCATTTCATTTCAAGAATGAGAGAGTAGCTGAAATTTTACAGGCTGTCAGGTGCCACATTTTATGATTTATTAATATCATATTACAATCTATTGAATCTTTCTAGGTTAATAAAATGTCTAGTTTTGAGGGATATGGAGCCTTTAAGATTAATGATTCGAACTGACCAGCTTTTTAACTTATCCGAGACTTCATCCATATCCACCTTATTAGCAAGTTTCAGGAAGATCTGATCAAAAGTGAATGAGTTATGTTTATGACAAAGTCAAACAGAGGCTTTTTAGCAACCAAGGGGATGTAACGCTAAGATTAATGATCCGATCTGGCCATTTGTTCAAATCTGAGCAAGATTTCATCCATGTCCACATTATCTCCAAGTTTAAGGAACATCCGATGAAAACTGAACGACTTATAGAGATGACAAAGTCAAACAGAAGCTTTTTCAGCATCAAGGGGACGTAACTCTAAGATTAATAGTTGGATCTGGCCAGTTTTTGAATTTATCCGAGATTTTATCCATGCCACATTATCTGCAAGTTTCAGGAATATCTGATCGAAACTGAAGAAGTTATAGTGATGACAAAGTCAATTAGAGGCTTTTTCGGCAATGAAGGTAATGTAACTCTAAGATTAATGATCGGATCTGGCCAGTTTTCGAACTTGTCCGAGATATCATTCATGTCCACCTTATCTGCAAGTACAATGATCATCCAATCAAAACTGAACAAGTTATGCTTATGACAGTCAAACATAGGCTTTTTTAGCAATCAAGGGGACATACCTGTCAGATTAATGATCCAATCTGGCCAGTTTTCAAACTTGTCCGAGATTTAATCCATGTCGACATTGTCTGCAAGTTTCAGGAACATCTGATTAAAACTGGAGGAGTTATGGTGATGGCAAGCATTTTCCCACTGTAAGACTACGGGAACTTTGGTTGCTATAGCAACCAAGGTTTTCATTGGATTTCCATGAAAAGCTTATACAATCAATGCACTATCAGAGGCATACTATGGATGAGAAATGATTCAGATGAGCCTGCAGAATGTGGAGATATAACTGGTAAAAGTTGCTGACGGACGACGGACGGATGATGGACGGACCACTATCCTATAAGCTTCCTTGAAGCCTTCGGCCCAGGTGCACTAAAAAGATCAGTGAGGAACTTATATAATGATGCTAATGCGATGTTAAGTGTTTTTTTTCTGATTTTCTTTATAAAAGCATATGTTGCAGGTACCCATTTGAATTGCATCAACAAGTTGATGCAACTCAAATGGGTACCAACAACATATGCCTTTATAAAGAAGTAGACAAAAAGTATACTGGATGCAATCGCTTGACTGTGCACTTATAGGGGTATGTGTGGTAATAAGGTCAAACGCGGTATGCCTTGAAGATGCTTGGTGCAATGCACATGAAAGGTCTCTGATATAAACACAACTATAAACAATTTTATATCATAGCCCCAGATAAGGCACTGTTTCGATCCAAAAAGCATATTTTTCTTATTTCTGCATGAAAACATATGTTGTGGGTACTCATTAGAAGTGCCTCTACAACATATGTTATAATATAGCTATAAATAATAAATGATTAAAATGTGCGATAAAAGCCGAGGAGATAGCGTGCCGATATCACACGATATCGGCACACTTACTCGATATTGCACACTTACTCGGACGCCTTCTCATATTACCGTTACATTACGTTGCTTTTGATGACATCGTAATGCAGTCACGTAGCGCATTGGTAGAATTCACATTTTAGTTATTTAAACAGCGTTTTAAAGATAAGAAACCCCGGAAACGAAATAAATATTTCTAGCTATATAATGAAAGGGTTATTACACTGATGTTGGTAAATATTTTCCCTCGTTGGGAAATCGAAAGACGCTCGCAAGTTCGCGTCCTTCGATATCCCAACTCGGGAAATATTCACCAATATCAGTGCAGTAACCCTATATTATCATCAAGAATTAAGAAAAAAAATTATCTGGATACTCCTCTCATCTGAAGACATCTTTCAGGAAGTTGTTTTTGGCCTCTGACATCTTTCAGAAAGTTGTTTTTGGCCTCTGACATCTTTCAGAAAGTTGGGTTTGGCCCCTGACATCTTTCAGAAAGTTGTTTTTGGCCTCTGACATCTTTTAGAAAGTTGTTTTTGGCCTCTGACATCTTCCAGAAAGTTGTTTTTGGCCTCTGACATCTTTCAGGAAGTTGTTTTTGGCCCCTGACATCTTTCAGAAAGTTGTTTTTGGCCTCTGACATCTTTCAGGAAGTTGTTTTTGGCCTCTGACATCTTTCAGAAAGTTGTTTTTGGCCTCTGACATCTTTCAGAAAGTTGTTTTTGGCCTCTGACATCTTTCAGAAAGTTGGATTTGGCCCCTGACACCTTTCAGAAAGTTGTGTTTGGCCTCTGACATCTTTCAAGAAGTTGTTTTTGGCACCTGACATCTTTCAGAAAGTTGTTTTTGGCCTCTGACATCTTTCAGAAAGTTGTTTTTGGCCTCTGACATCCTTCAGAAAGTTGTATTTGGCCTCTGACACCTTTCAAAAAAAAAAAATGATTTTGGCCTCTGACATCTTTCAGAAAGTTATTTTTGGCCTGTCGCTTTACACTGAAGAAGTAAATTCTCAAACTTTTGTCATGATTTAATGCAAAACCTTTTTTCGGAATTTCTTATCCACAAAACATTTTATTCTGTTTGCTGGTTTGAAAAGAACCAATTTTTTCAGTTTTCCCATAGTAAAATTAGGTGCAAATTATGCAGCGTGTGTTGGGGTAGGTAAGTTATAGGTAGATTTTCAGCAAGTTCCACTTGTTCAATTTTTTAGAATTTTCACAATATTGTCATGAAACATCACTAATTAAAATTCAGCAAAGAAAAGTAAAACTATTTTCTTAGATAAACCTTTTCAAAAACTCATTTTACTATAGATATTGCAAAGGTCAGACCAATTTTTGTCCGTAAATTTATTTTTAGGGTAAATATTTGAGAATAAAATTGTCGCAGAAGCAGAAAAAGGCAAATGGTTTTGGTAAGATATGGTCAGTCAGAACAAAATATTTTTATTAATATTTTTGTTTCTTTATTTTTATCTATGTAATTTTAATGTGCAAAAAAGAATTTTACAAATTAATCTTGATTGAGAAAATTTTTGAGTATCAACTTGTGCAGACCTATCCTGGTTAAAAGTGTTAACAGACTTATTGTGAGTTTGCCCGCGCCAGAATGGTGGAAGAGACATTTGCATGAAATGTCAGAACCTGTTTTTACAAATTGTCTCCACTGGAAACATCTTCAGGAAATGTCAAAACCTGTTTTCTGGGAACAGTAATAAATAATATTTCAGCTAAGGGTTAAGGGGCCGACCATTTAATATTCTGTATGTGTGTTTGTGGGGGGTGGGGGAGGGGGGACTAGGTTTTTTCTTCGGTCAGATTTGTTTTTCATTGACTAAAAAACACAATTTATTTCACATGACCAGAGGTAGTTTTTCTTGTCACAAAATAAAAGACATTATTTTGTTTTTGAAGTTTCAAACAACTATTAGCTCAAACGAGCAGGCTTTCAAGCACAATGTGGCAAAACTAGGTGTTATGGTGTAATTCTATTAAAAAATAAACCTCAATCATGGTTACTTTCAAGAGATATAGGGTAATTAGGTACATTAACCCTTGTCCTGCTGAACCCGGATATACCCTGTCTTTGCAAACAGTGTAGATCCAGATCAGTTGGCTTCTGAAGAAGCCAACTGATCTGGATCTGCACTGTTTGCCATTAAATATGTAAATTTATATCAACAATCTAGATTAAGTATTCTGATTGGCTGAAAATTAGAAATGGGCGTGGCATATTAATTTATTTAGCAGGACAAGGGTTAAGAAATTTACTTGTTTCAATGAAGTCATTTTTTTGCACACAAATTATATCCTGCATCTGGCTTTTATATACCGAGCATACTAGCAGTAATTGACCCAGAAATACTACTACAGAAGTGCAAATATATTATTTAGGACCTAGGTGGCACAGTCCACCTGAAGCTCCACAGAGACCAAAGCAAGTTCGAATATTCCAATGGTGGTAAAGAAATCAAGAAATTAAGAGACATCTCTCATCCCTGCACTCCCCACAAGCAGGGGCATTTATGTAATCAGATGCATAATCAAATAAATAATAGGTATCTAAGATAAAGAATTACTTAAATGCATTTGTTATCTAATAATAGTGGTGGGGGTGGGTGGGGGGTGGCTTTGTCCTCCAGATGCCAAAACATTTTTGTCGTTGTAAAGACTTGAAACAAAGTTTTGCAAGCACACATTATTTTTTTATCACCAAGGACCATTTTATTTTTCTCCACAAATATGTTTCTAGCATAATCAGAACTAAGTTTAAAAAACAACAACAAGAAACCGTCAAATCCCCAGATCAAATTGTCCGTCCCTAACCTTTACCACTCTCTGGGCAAATTCTGCAGACAACATACTGAAACATTTTTTTATTTTTCCCAGAAAACTGGATCTGACATTTCATGCAAATAAGAAAACAGGATTTATGATTTCATGCAAGTTATCTCCATCCATTGGAGACAATTTGCATGAAATGTAAACCTGTTTTCTGGAAAAAAATGTCTTATTTGTTTTCAGAAAACAGGATTTGACATTTCATAAAAATTGTCCCCATTCAGTTTCTGTCTGCTGAAAATTTTACCCAGAGTGCTAGCCCAGACATTAAGGATAAATCCTTACCAAATTTGAACGAGTCCAGTTTACTTCTTGTTGATATGTCTAAAAAGGTGCTCGATAAATGGCAGCGATGTGCGGTGTCATATCTGGGTCTACTTTGTTTGCTCAGGCCTGTCTGTCTGAATATTTAATTTAAATTTGATAATTTTAACTTTTACCACACTCTGAGCAAATTCAGCACACTACAAACCGATATTTTATTTTTCCCAGAAAACAGGATTTGATATTTCATGCAAATTGTCTCAGTTTGGAGACAATATGCATGAAATGTCAAAACCTGCAGTCTGGAAAAATATGAAAAAATATTACAATTTGACGTCTGCTGATAATTATACCCAGAGTGCTAAGCGTTAAGCAACATCCCATTAAAAGTTCTTAAACCCTTTCACTACTGCATACAGGGAAAATGGCTCAGCAAACAATGTAGATCCTAATGAGATGGCTCATTGCAAGCCGTCTCATCAGGGTTTGCATTGGTGTCCTTTCAGGTTTCAAATCGTGTCCAATTTTCTTGTCTTAACAACTTTTTTTGACATAACATTTGAATAGATTTCACCTGTGTCTGCCCATTATGTTATTGGAAGTCAAACCAGCTGTCATGAGTCTGCAGTCAGAAAGTTTATAATGAATTAGCTCTACTGTTGAGATGTAGCGGTAAACCTCATATTCAGAAAACAGCCAGTCGGACCTGAGCTGGCCTGTAGACCGGATAAAGTAATGATACACACCTTTTGTACAAGTGTTGGAATCATTGCTATATGTGTATCCTGGGTAACAGGAACAATTAAAACTTCCCATGGTGTTTATACAGATATGTACACAGTTCGATATCTGTTCATCACACTCGTTGATGTCTGAAATATCAAACAAGTATTTTAGCCATTAAAACACCAATAAAAACTGCAGCACACAACAGTCTGATTCTTTTGTTTTTCTTTTGTTTTATTTTTGTATTTTTTCATTGTAAATAAGACTTGACATTACATGAAATGCCAAGTCTTATCTTCTCTGAAAAATAATGAAAAAAAGTAGAATGCCATCTGCTACAAGTTTGCTTAAAGCTTTAACTCAAGCAAAATTTCTAGCAGACGACATTCTGATTTTTTAATTTTCTTGTATTTTTCAGAGAAAATAAGTCTTGACATTTCATGTGAATCGCCCGCCAAGCAGACGATTCACATTAAATGTCAAAACTTGGTTTCTCTGAAAAAAATGTCGTCTGCAGCAGTTGTGACTGGCCCTTTATGGGTTAAGGGTTAACAGTGCATAAGAATGGGCGAGTGATTATTACTGATAATTAAGTTTGCAAAATGTGATCGATTAATCAAAGCCAGACAGAAAATAAATTTTACAATCAGGGCCCAGTTGTTCAAAACTAAGGATGTCGTTAGTTAACGATTCGTTAAAATTTACATCGAGTGACACACAAATATGCTGAATTATTTTGCTGAAAAAATGAGAATAGCTTTTGCAAAAGCCACTCACATTTTTTTAGCAAAAACTATCAGAATATTGTATATTGAATCCGCTAAAACAGATAACGAAATGGCCCTTAACGAGCTCGTTAAGCTAACGACGCTTTGAACTGGGCCCAGGTGAATTGGTGTTTTTCATCTCTTTCAACAGTAAGTCATGTTGAGATCATTACTAATTATGCACCTAACTGATTATTAAAATTGCAAACTACTAGTAAAAGCCTAACTTTTAATCAGCTGATGGCTGAAAATACAGTTGACTCTCGTTATCTCGAACTCGCTAATCTCGAATAACCGCTTATCTCGAAGTGAAAATCTTGTCCCTGCCTAAACATGAAAATCTAACAACAAGTAAAAAATATTGTGTCTATAATAATATTGTGTATATATCCTAAGGAGCAATTTCTCCTTTTTTTCCACAATATTTTCGATATATCTCTAACGTCAAGAGTCCAGTTGCATATATATTTGTTAAATGTGGTTGTTCAAATTATTTTTTCTCAATTCTGAAAATATGATATGTCGAGGTACGGATATCTCGAAGTGTTTCAGAAAGTCCATTGTAATTCGAGATAACGAGAGTCGACTGTAAATGTATTTTTCTTATTCATTATTGGAGATAGGGCTTGACATTACATTCAAAACAGGGCTTCATCAATATTGCATTCAAATATTCAAACAAAGGAAATTCAAGCCTTGTTTTTCAGAAAAATAAGAAAACTATTCTAACCTGTTGTCTGTTGATACTGAAATTCAACAGGTTAAAGTTTAACACTTACCATGCAGGGTAACATTTTAGCAGATGACATTTCGAAATATTTTTGTTAGTTTATCCAGAAAATCGGCTTTGACATTTCATGCAAATTGTCTCCTCTGCATGAAATATCAAAACCTTTTTTTTTTAAATGTATCATCAATCTATCATCTGCTGAATCTGTCCAGACAATGGTTAAGGCTTCAGTTTGTGTAAGCTTTTCCTGCAAGCAGCAGAAGACATAAAACCTTCATTTCTGTGTTATACACACTAAGATACATACCATTACAACCAGAAGTTCCTGAGAGCCGGTATCCTGCATTACATGTACAATAGTAGCTACCCTGTGTGTTAAAACAGTTCTGGGAACAAATACTGGTGTTTGTACATTCATTTACATCTAAAACATCAAAAATGAAAGTCAAGTTAAGTAATTTACATTTTTATTGGGCCTCAATTTGGGAAAGTGTATATAGGGACCATAATGTGTGCCGAACGAAAACTCAAATTAGCCTGCATAACCACGCAGTTTGATCAGAGTCTTTGTTGTGCACATGAGGAAACTTTATATCTTTGGCTACCCAAATGCATTCAGTGAAGATTCTGATTAGACCACACGAATTTACAGACTGGTCTAAATATTAACTGGGCATACGTCCAAAGGTATGTTTCCTCACTTTGCAGCTCCATTCGTTTTACTTGGCAAAAAAAAAAAAATCAATTGTCTTTATTCACTTCATTTGCAACAGAGATCCATTAGACAGAAAAAGTGCAAAAAAAAAAAAAAAAAAAAAAAAAAAAAAAGAAAAAAAAAAAAGAAGAAACAAACAAAAATACAAACAGCAACAAAAAAATTACAATAAATGTAAAAAAACAAAACAAAAAACAACAACAAAAAAAAAAACAAAAACACAAAAAACAAACAAACAAACAAACAAAAAACAAAACAAAACAAACAACAACAACAACAAAAACAACAATAAATAAACAACAGATACATACAATTAATAATTAAAACAATAAAAAAAAATCTATTTCTTTTTCCTTTTATGCGTTACGTGTGATATGGCCATTGCAGTCAATAGTCATAATACATGCTTTAATACAATTTAAATACAGTCGACTCTCCTTTACTCAACCTCGCTTATCTCGAATAACCGCTTATCTCGAAGTGAAAATCTGGTCCCTGTTTTAACATAGTGATCTACCAACAGGCAACAAAATATTGTTGAAAATATTATGGAAAAGAGGAGAAATTGCTCCTAAGGAGCAATTTTCCTCTTTTCCATAATATTTTCAATATATCTCTAACTTAGGAGTCAAATTACGTACAAATTCATTCTGTTAAAGGTGGTTGTTCGATTAATTATTTTCCTCAGTTCCTGCAAATCTGATATGTCGAAGTAGGGATATCTCGAAGTATTTCAGAGAGTCCCTTGGAATTCGAGATAACGAGAGTCGACTGTAATTAAATTTTTCTCCTGAAAACTCCCTTTACTTTGACTTTTGAGCTCACAAAGCTTCAGATAGGATACTCCACATTCATGTTTTTCCTATTTCTCCATTAAAACATACACTATGTGTATTCATTATTAGTACCCATAGTAAGTCTTTTTTTTGAAAAATAAGAAAATATCAATGAGTTTTGACTGAGAAATTAAGATCTATTCTATTAGAATTGTATCAGGGAGATAATTTTGATGCTGACACGAGTTGCAACAAAAGTATATGTGCCCTATGACATGTAAGCTCAGCAAAGACTTCCACCTAATCAGATCAGTATTTGCCTTATGCTCTAATTTGGATGCAAAACAAAAATATATAGATTATATAGAAAAAAAAAATATGGTCATTTTTCAACAGAAGCTACAGATTTTTGTTTGGATGTAAAACAAAAATGTTTAGATTCTGTAGGAAAATGACCATTTATGACCATTTTTCTATAGAATCTATATAACTATGTTTTGATATAACATGTTTGTTTAGCTAACCGGGTCTTTGCTTTAGATCCCAGTAATAGTGTTATAAAGAGGTTCTGTTGTAATAATAGGTTATTTCTCCTCAAACAAAACATATAATGTAGATACCCATTAGAAGTGCATCAACAAGGAAAGCATGTTGTGGATACTCATTAACAGTGCCCTGTAGAGATTCTAATGCGTATCAACAACATACGTTTTCCAAGAGAAATAAGAAATATATTTATCCCCCTTTATCTTGAGCACTGGGTCTACTCTGTATGCATATGCATAGATACAGCTGTCCAAATATTCAATATTACCATGTTTAAGATTTACCTATTAAAATCCTAATTAAAGGAATGGATACACTTTCAAGGGAGGCAGCAAAAGAAAAATCCACACTTCTGAAAAGGGGTCTGGTCTAAAGTAGTTGCGGTCATGGTACCTAAGCCGTAATCCAAACTCATAAATCCATAAAAGAATGACGAATCAGAATGTTCACACATGGGCCCCAGAATAAAGGGTGTAATCAGGCGTGTGCGGATAGTAAGCATTACTTGATAAGCAACATTCGCCCACTATTCCCATAGGCCTGAAGGAAGGAAATATCAGTAGAAGCGTATGTCCGGGATTTGGGAAGTCTACTTATGGCGCGTCACTGACAAAAACATCAGAAACAATTCTGGAAACTGCCACATTGTAGGGATTGCTCCCAATAGTAGACTTCTTTTCAGAAGAGACTGTGGGTGCAGGAAAGCAATCGGAAGTCATAAAAGTTGTCTTCCTTGCCGGAAATGGTGGAAAATCTACCATGCAATCCAGTCCCCTTACTATGTAATTTATTGATGGTTTCGTACACTCAGTGGTTAGCATGCCGAGTAAAAAACATTTCAAAACACCTTTTTTTTTTCTATTTTTTTCTCCAGAAAACAGGATTACATTTCATGCCAATTCTTTATGAAACAATTATACATCAATTGTCATATCCTGTTTTCTGGGAAAGATAAAATACTATTGATTTGTTATCTGCTAAATTTGCCTATAGGTTGCTAAGTACATGTATTAAACATCTGTATACATCTTACCTTTACATTTCGAGCCATTTAGCACATAGCCTGTGGGACAAGGACTGCATGTATAAGCTGTTAGACTTGGGTTGGCTTTATGTTCAGCAGCTGGCCTGTCTGTACAATTTCTTCCTACAGAACATGGACTTAAGCTCACACAAGCATCAAAGTCCTTCTCACAATCATCACCTAAATATAAAGATTCTATGATCATGGTGGGAAATTATGGGATTGATAACCCAAATGAATTTTAAGATATAAATTCTAATAATTATTAATTAAATAAATTCATATCTAAAATATTCTTTTGGGTTAGAGGTTTATAAATACCAAATTTTCCCTAAATATTAGGACATGCCTTCACTCCTTACTAAATCGGCCCCAACATTTAAATAATTCCATTTTACTACATGGTGACAGCTCTAAATAAAAACATGAAACAATATCATCCCTCCATTATTGTTTTGCGGGCAGATAACTCGGAAATTGACGAAATTGGCCCATTGGCAATCCCAAACCAAATCTCCATAATATCAATGTACACACTAAGTTATTATCCGGAAAGGATAATATCGACATGTCTTGGGCAGATAACTCTGTCAAAATCAATTAATTTTACCCATTAGCAATCCAAAACCAAATCTCTACAATATCAATGCACATACCAAGTTTGGTGAAAATCAACTGATATATATACTCAAGCTATCATCCGGAATCGAAAACACTGATATCCGGACATACACAGACAGACGAAGAAATGTACAGTCAGACAGACGGACAGAAAGACAACCGACGTGGTAGCATAATACGCCGCTATGTCATGTGGCAGGGCAAAAACTGCTGGACGAGTGGCAAACGCCGTGGTAAAGTTCACTCAACACTAAATACTTAATGGAATGGCAAACCGTGTAGACCCTGATCAGACTGGTCCTGATCTGGGTCTGCACTCTTTCCATATGCCATTTTGTCAGAAGTTTGGTGTACGAAATTTAAAGACAATTACCGTGATTTAAGGTCACTACTGACACCTGACCCTTATTTTTTCCCAACAATAATATTTTTTTCATATTTTATGATTCAGTTTTGTGTTATATTCTGACTATTTTAGGTCAATGAAATAGCCATGTTACCACCTGGTTTACCAGTTATGGTTCTTTAAAGAACCCTACTATGTTTACTGCTATGGCCATTTTGGTCAACTTTACTAACATGCTAAAGTTCGTAATTAGTTCATAAATATAGGGAAAATCCTTTTTTACTGTAAGTGATTTACAACAAAGGAATAACCAGAGCAAAATACACAAAGGTTTCACCGAATACAAGTGTATATTTTTTATTCCTCATTTTCAAACAAGAAAATCCAGACAAATCACATCAATTTTAACAGGCTTAAACTGAAAATACTAATATGTAACAACAGATCAAAATATGTATAAGTTGTATTCTGACAGAGTGTGAAGGTAAACCACCATGTAGTTTGAGTGGTATTAAACTTTATTTACCCATACCCTTTAAAATCATAAAAAAAAGCATTTATAAAGAAAATGATAATTACTGAGGATATGATGAATTTCATAACAATTCTCTTAATTTGCATACTCTGTGAACAATCGGTGCTTTAACAATATTAAGCATCTCGTGGGAGAGGGCGGGGTGGGCGGGGGGGGGGGGGGGAGGTGGATGTAACTTCCTATATATGGCATAATACGGATGTGGGTGCCGAATGGTCCCTTTTTTCAGCGCTGCCAGGTATATGATTGGTCCCTTTTTTTAAAAAAAAAAAGTATATGACTGACCCGATTTTTATACCCCGCCACACGATAGTGGCGGGATATTATGGTTTCACGCTGGACGTCCGTGTGTCTGTCCGTCCGTCCTTCCGTCAGCCGTCCGTCCGTCCGTGTTTAGTTTCCGGATGATAACTTCAGTAAACATCAATGGATTTTTGCCAGACTTGGTATGTGCATTGGTATTGTGGAAATCTTGTTTGGGATTGGTAATGGGCAAATTTCGTCAAATATTTAAGGAGTTATCTGCCCGAGATTTTCGTTTCCGGATGATAACTTGAGTAAACATCAATGCATTTTTACCAAACATGGTATGTGCATTGATATTGTAAAGATCTGGTTTGGGATTGCTAATGGGCAAATTTCGTCAAATTTTGACAGAGTTCGTATCTACCCGAGACACGCCCATATTTTCTTTTTCCGGACGATAACTTGAGTAAATGTCAAGGGATTTTAACCAAACCTGGTACATGCATTGAGATGATATAGTTCTGATTTGTGATTGCTTATGGGCAAATTTCGTCAATGTTTGACAGTTATCTGACCGAGGAACGATAATGGCGGTGTATTATAGTTTAACATTTTTATTCTTGATTGGTATATGAAAGGCCCCGCTTTTTCTGACATCCTAGTATATGCACATGTTTTCCACTCAAATATTTTTGAGGCTGCCTGTTCTCTTGGTATTCAATGAATTGACTGCAATGTTTGTAAAACTACCAGCAATAAATAAGTACAAAAATCAACCACCAGAATTTGAATGGGTCAACATTTCAGATGATCTAATATATGAATGGGTCCGTTTTTTTTTTCAAAGGCCAGGTATATGAATGGGGTAAGTTTCAAAATACTGGCTCGCATCCCCGTACCAAAATTATCCCCGTTACCCACCCCCACCCCCGAGTTAAGTATATTTGGTACTCCTGTACATAGTAAGGAACATGTGATTTGAAAAAAATCTGATAATACAAAAGGAAGTTACCCCACCCACCTCATCATATGCAGTAATTTCTAAGATAGTTATGAAAATATGAATTTTACAAAATCTCACTTACAACATCCATACGCAATAAGAATCAAAAGATTTCTTCTTAACCAAAATCATTTTCAACTTCTGGTGTCATTGCAACCGATAAAAAACTTAAACATGATGAAAAATTACCATAAAAAAGAGTTTTTGGTCATACTATGCAATACGTTTCAACAAAATTTAATAAAAAAATTTCCATGAGTAGTTCTCGATAAAATGTAGGAATTGTGTGCAAAAGACCCGTCCATTTAATTGTTGTCATGGAAACCAAAAGAGAAATGATTTGGAAATAAAGGATCAGGATTATCAAGTATTTTTAGCCACGGCTTTTCTGTACCTTCAAAAGTTTTTTTCCCTGCGGTTACATCACTCTCATTAGGACATTAATACATCATAGCAAGCATCTTGAGTACTCCTGTGCACAATAAGGCACATGTGACCTAATTATGTTTTGAAAATACAATAAGCAGTTAGCCAAACCGCTGCATCATACACAGAATAGAAAAATGTTCATAAAATTTGAAACAAAATTTTACAAAAAAATCATGTACAATATCCATACGCAGTAAGAAATGAAAACGTACTTTTTGTCAAAAATAATTTCAAACTTCTGTTGCCATGGCAACAGGAATATGCCTTAAATATAATGACTTATTACCATAATAAAGGTCTAGTTCTTGATAAAATTATGAGAAAAAGACCCGTCCATTTCATTGTCGTCATTGAAACCAAAAGAGTAATAATAATTTGGGAAAATAGAGAAACAGGGTCAAAAAGTATTTTTGCCTCAACTTTACTGTAAATTCATAAGTGTTTATTTTTTCTGGTGATTTAAGCCTCCTATTCAACAAAATTACCCCGCTGAGGCCCTCATAAAGAAAACAAAAAAACTGACCGCTTACGTCATTACATGTAACATCATCACATCATCGGTGAAGTGTTAAAAAGATGACATTGTCAGCATGCTAAATTTCAACGAATTCTAATGAAGATTTTTACCTTTAGAGCTGTTCATTTCTTGAAAAGTTACAAACAAAAGATTTAATGACCTTCCCATGTATATCATGGTATACTTGAGTACTTGATCAGCCGCTTCCATTTGGGACCGAAAAACTGAAGGTAAATCATTTTATTTCCTGTCCGATGTTTCTTTGTCCTCTTTTATATTGTTTCAGACTTTGATTTGTTGCAATAAATCGACATTTTCAGGAAATATAGCTGTTTTGAAAGGTCTAGAAAGATTTAGGCTAGCGAGAGCACATTGCATTTTATCCGGGTATAATATATAGACCTTGCATTAAATTACATTTAAGAAGACTTTTCTTTTATCATAGACACTTGTACGCAAATAAGTAAGTGATTAAAAGAATGCAGTTTACCCCTCGGCCTGAGGCAGACAGCTCGTAAAATATTCTATTTCCCTTCTTTCATACGAGAAGACTTCATGAGACCCCCTTTCTACTGAACCTCCCTCCTTGCCTCAGTCTTTTGGACAGTTTGTATTTAATCCAGTTACCATGTAGAAAAGTAGATAAAATCCTTAATTGTTTGTGTTCACAGTCTCAATTCGTCGTGTAACATTTCCCGCATAAAAAAAGAAATAATAAAAAAAAAAAAAATAAAAACGTAAATAATTTTTGTGTGTTCATTTACACCGAATGTTCGGAGCTGAGCGTCCGTCGTTAGAATCATTTCAATGTTAGTATTTGTTTTTCTTTCCCTTTATTTGGATCAGATGAAAACTATTTTATCTGTTTGTTTTTTGCTATTATATGCACAGTTGACTGGTCATTCTACGCGGAAACGGATTTTATTAACGCTAGAAATAATATACTCCGGTCTAGAAGAATTGCTCCTCTATTTTAATCGAAAACCACCTTAATTATCCCCCTTGTCATTCAAGAGTTGTGGTTATTAGTATGGTAGTGACCTTAAAACTTGATTTGACATCAAACTTGTCTAAGGCTGATCCATAATGACCCATTACATGGGTGGGATTGTGGCAGGGGGTGGGGTTGAGTGAGGCCAATACGTGGTGTTGGGACTCCCATAGGGAACAAATGTTTTTCATTAATATTAGCTCCTTTGAGATGGAAAGCAATACTTTAGATCAAAGTGATCACTCTTGGAGAAGTATCAATTCATCTTAAAGTCAAACAAATAATATTAAACAGAATTGTACTCACCTTCCCAGTATTGCTCACACTCACAAGTGGCATATCGATAGTCATCATTGTTTTCAGCAATACCACGAATATTTGTGTAGTTACATACACCATGACCATTACAACCAGAACACACAACTAAGACCACATTTATCACTGTTGCTAGATTTTTGGAATCAACCACAGCAACACTGTAAATAAATGAGCCGTAATATCATACAACATACTTTT
This sequence comes from Anodontia alba, assembly GCA_964016985.1. Classification (NCBI taxonomy): domain Eukaryota; kingdom Metazoa; phylum Mollusca; class Bivalvia; order Lucinida; family Lucinidae; genus Anodontia; species Anodontia alba. The sequence goes on from OZ024831.1 coordinate 50,067,812, forward strand.
GACATGTGCGCCCTCTGAAGATTCAGATCAGCCTGCGCAATTGCACAGTCTGGTCAAAACTCTCCATGGGTGCATTTTTGATAGCCAAGTATCATACGTTTAGATAAGGAACTTTTTTTCAACCAAACAGTATTGATATTTTTCTTATTTCTCCACGAATATATATGTTGTGGTACTCATTAGAAGCGCCTCGGTGACGCGCTTCTGATAAGTACCCACAACATATGTTTTCATGGAGAAATAAGAAAAACATATACCCAATACTCACTCTTATCTAGACCTATGCAAGGATGCAAAGTTTCTTCATACAGACAACACAGGCTCTGATCAAACTGCGCAGATGAGCAGGCTACGAGTCTTTATATGGTGCAGGTCTGAAGGTACGTTTCCTCACATTTTGGCTCGAATGATAAATGATAAATTTTCTAATCGTGATTTTTTCATTCCATTTTCATCATGCATAAACAAAACTTATTAAACACATATAATTATGGGGATGGGGATGGTTTTATAGCTTCATAGCAATATAACTGATAGATATATAATAAATTACTTTATCTCACCATACCATAAGCTCAGTGAATCTGTATTCAGAATACAATTACTTTATCTCACTATACCTTATAAGTTCTGTAGGTCTTTATTTAGAGAACATCTGAACATTTCTTTAGCTCTGCATATGTAGCTCGATCTTCATTTGTAATGCGTTAATTTATGCCACCATATCTTAAGCTCTATAACTTTTGTAGAAGAAATAGATTACTTTATCTCACTATATCTTAAGCAAGTAATACATTACTTTATCTCACCTAATCTTAAGCTCTGAAGTGTTTTGTTTAGATGTAATATGGTAATTTAGCATAGGACGTCAATAGTATTGAGTGGATAACGCCAAGTCATAAATATGATATGTGCTTCCAGCTCAGTCAATATTTGTGATATTGACTAGCATGCGCGAGAAAAGTGACAAAATTCCATGAAAGTCAGTAAATGCCAAGTTCTGATAAGTCGCTTGTAGTGACGCTGATGTCGCTTTTTGAGGCGCGCTTTTTGTATTAAGTGGGTCTGGTACTGACTGTTATTGCCACAGTTATCAAGAAAAAGGATAAAGTATATAATAAAAACAATTGTTGATCACCTCGGCTATAGTCTCAGTCAATATTGGTATTCTCTGGTGGATATCAAGTCATATCCCACACCTCAATAGTCAATAGTTGTATAATGTCATATAACACTTGGTTACTGGCCATAATGTCATCGCGCTGTCCTTGACAATGTTATGTTTTATGTCAAAAAACGTCTACGGTCAAAAAATACGGTTTAAAAGTCATATAACGAATAGAATCTTGCATTTGTGATCATTGCAAATGAAAATGTTTGAAACTTGCTGAAGGCTCGTTTCATAAATTTCATATGAAATGACTACAAATGTAAGGTCCTCTATTTATCTCACAATATCGTAAGTTCTGTAAAAATTATTTAGAAGTAATACACTTCTTTAATTCACAATACCTTGAGCTCCGCAGATATATATTAAAAATGAGGCACTACTTTATGTCATCTAATCATACGCTCTATAGATATGTACAAGTATTTAGAAGGAATACATTACTTTATCTGTCTCTATCTTAAGCTCTGTGGATCTATTTTAACTGCACAATAGATAATGTGCTATTATATTCTGTATTTCAAACTTTCCACAGAAAACAAACAAACAAAAAAAAAAAAAAAAAAAAAAAAAAAAAAAAAAAAAAACAACAACAACAAAAAAAAACAAAAAAACGACAGTTCAGTCGTCTTAAAGAGTCTTAATTCAGAAGGTCCCATTAAGCAGTTATCTGTGTGACATCACTCTACCCGCTCTTTTGATCACGTGTCAGTTTCTTTTCTTTGGACAAGAAAGTAAAAAAGGGATTTTCACCAGGTGAAAAAAATCTATGTTTACTTTCTTTTTTCCGGTTAACTTTCTTTATCCTTGACTTTCTTATGTTCCTCTATCATTCCATTACTCATGATTTTATTAGTTTGTGTAAATCGTTTTTCGATTTCTTGTTATTATTGATCGCTTTTCCATATCATGCATTTTCGCGATTTCTCATGAAGATCGTTCGCGGCAATTGTTGACATAAAAAAAGGTAAGAGAAAAGTCCAGGGAGTGCCACAATCACAAACCGAAGCCCTTCCCAGACCCCAAGAGGAAGAGGCATGCAGTCTGCTGCATAATACACAGGCTATAGCCAATTCTTTTATAACGGTTAATAAGTTTTCTGAATTGCTCCGAAAAGTTAGATTTACCTACATTTTTTCTAAATCTGTACACTAAGTCGACGTAAAATTCGGGTTTTGTATTAAGAGGGTCTGGTACTGACTGTTATTGCCACAGTTATCAAGAAAAAGGATAAAGTATATAATAAAAACAATTGTTGACCACCTCGGCTATAGTCTCAGTCAATATTGGTATTCTCTGGTGGATATCAAGTCATATCCCATACCTCAATAGTCAATAGTTGTATAATGTCATATAACACTTGGTTACTGGCCATAATGTCATCGCGCTGTCCTTGACAATGTTATGTTTTATGTCAAAAAACGTCTACGGTCAAAAAATACGGTTTAAAAGTCATATAACGAATAGAATCTTGCATTTGTGATCATTGCAAATGAAAATGTTTGAAACTTGCTGAAGGCTCGTTTCATAAATTTCATACGAAATGACTACAAATGTAAGGTCCTCTATTTATCTCACAATATCGTAAGTTCTGTAAAAATTATTTAGAAGTAATACACTTCTTAAATTCACAATACCTTGAGCTCCGCAGATATATATTAAAAATGATGCACTACTTTATGTCATCTAATCATACGCTCTATAGATATGTACAAGTATTTAGAAGGAATACATTACTTTATCTGGCTCTATCTTAAGCTCTGTGGATCTATTTTAACTGCACAATAGATAATGTGCTATTATATTCTGTATTTCAAACTTTCCACAGAAAACAAACAAACAAACAAAAAAACAAAACAAAAAAAACCCCAAAAAACAAAAAAAAAAAAACAAAAAAAAAAAACAAAAAAAAAAAAACAAAAAAAAAAAAAAAAAACGACAGTTCAGTCGTCTTAAAGAGTCTTAATTCAGAAGGTCCCATTAAGCAGTTTTCTGTGTGACATCACTCTACCCGCTCTTTTGATCACGTGTCAGTTTCTTTACTTTGGACAAGAAAGTAAACAAAGGATTTTCACCAGGTGAAAAAAATCTATATTTACTTTCTTTTTTCCGGTTAACTTTCTTTATCCTTGACTTTCTTATGTTCCTCTATCATTCCATTACTCATGATTTTATTAGTTTGTGTAAATCGTTTTTCGATTTCTTGTTATTATTGATCGCTTTTCCATATCATGCATTTTCGCGATTTCTCATGAAGATCGTTCGCGGCAATTGTTGACATAAAAAAAGGTAAGAGAAAAGTCCAGGGAGTGCCATAATCACAAACCGCAGCCCTTCCCAGACCCCAAGAGGAAGAGGAAACCGACAAATCTAAACAAGCACAAACCGAACAAACGTACGAAAAGCACTAAGATTAGCTCTCTCTTCCCCAAGCGAGGTAATCGCATTACTAAAAGGACTGAGAAACACAAGAACAAAATGACACATGGAAAGACCTACACCAAATCGCCTCGTAGATAAACCACAAAGCAACAAAGAGTAAGACTAACACCGGGACCACCGCCTTAGAACGATCAGTAGAGCAAACCACCGGGGGGTTTAAAGCACTTTTACAGCTAACTAACTTCACCCTGGGTCCCGATGCTACTCTTAATACTGAAATACATAAAAATTGGTTCGCATAAAGGCTCCCAACTCAATCAATGCATCAAAGCGAAAACATAAAAATCAAATTAATCACTATAATAAACAAAGGCGAGTACCTATGGCTAACTCGTGTATGCCAGAGCAAACGAAAACCAATAGTTGAACCACGGCGGGCCAAGCCAAAGACATATCGTCAAGCCCCAACCCACTGGTTAAAGTTTTACGAAGAGGCCGTCATTGAGTCTGAGGCCCGAACCGCCGTCGTGTAATTAAAGGGTGAAGCATAGCCATCAACAATGATTGGGTTGACAACTAGGCATGCAGTCTGCCGCATAATATCCAGGCTATAGCCAATTCTTTTATAACGGTTAATAAGTTTTCTGAATTGCTCCGAAAAGTTAGATTTACCTACATTTTTTTCTAAATCTGTACACTAAGTCACCGTAAAATTCGGGTTCCGATATACCTCGTTGCAGAAGTGTTTTCAGACTGACGCTATATTTTTCTAACAAGGCACTGTGTCTGCGATAAAATTTCGAAAAAAGTTTAAAATAACGATAGCCCTGCCTAAGAAGTTTGGCAGTAAGGGCTTTATTACGGTAGTTAAAGTCATTAAGATTTGAAGAAGCTCTGGCGAATCTAATAAGTTGAGATATGTATACCCCGTATGAGGTACGCCGGGGGACATCGCCATCCAGAAAAGGGAAATTGACTATATCAAAATCAAACTCGTCCCGTTTATCATAAAGTTTGGTGGAAACTGTACCATTAGGTATAAATAGATTCAAATCCAAAAAAGTTGCCTCGGTATCGGAAGAATTTGCTCTATTTAATTGGAGTTCTGTAGGGTATATCCGGTCCACCATTTGGTCAAAGTAAATATTGTCAAGCGCCGTGGGATAATCACCAAAATTATTTATCATGTTTTTCTTGTTCCAGGTTACCGACTTGCCCTACCTGTAGCCGTTGACAGAGGAGACCTGGATCCTTGCAGACAAACGAGAAACGTACTCTGCAAAAAAGATCAGTGATGAAGCAGAAGAAACAGAACAAGAAGAAAAGACTGACTGTCAATTCAGATCCATCTGATGACATGTTTTTTTTATAGGAGCACCACCCCACAGGGCTATACTGCCAGAGGTAAGACCCATCAGGGTGGCGACTACTCGGATGCTGTGTGCGTCCAAAGTGTAAGTCCACCAGCCAACGGTCACTGGTCACCAGTCAACTAATCACTGGTCAGCCAGTCACTGGTCAATCAGTAACCAGTCAACCAGTCACCAGTTAACAAGTCACTGGTCAACCAGGCACCAGGCAGTTTTTCACCGGTCAACCAGGCACCAGTCACCAATCACCGGCACCAGTCACCAGTCATCCAGTCACAGGTTATTCAGTTACTTCCAGGCACTAGGCACCAGTCATCAGGCACTCGGCATTTAATCACCACACACCAATCACAGCTCCATATCAATATCCTGGAAAGGATGGTCATCCGTCTAGCATTGAATAAAGCCATAAATATATACACCTCTCTTGTGTTATGATCTCTATCGACAAAACAACAGTGGTCTCCTATAACAACAAACAAGGAGGAACACAGTCTCCCAACCTATGCGTAGTGGTATAAAAGATCCTCCATTGGAGTCTAGAACACGAAATCGTCGTCAGAGTTCGTCATATTCCAGGCAGAGTCAATATATTGGCAGACCGTCTTTCGAGATTGGACAGACTTCTAAAAAGCTTGGAGTTATCAAGCAATCAATTAGAGATTAAAAGTTTTTGCAAAACCTTGCAGACTTTGTCTCAAAATCAAGACGAACAACTACTCTGAAAGTTTACGATTCAAAATGGGTCATTTACGCCAATTGGTGTCATAGAAAGAAGGTTAATCCGGTCTTACGGTAATAGCCGACTTCCTTATCTATCTCTTTTCTGAGCAAAAATATCAATCAAGAGCTATAGATCAATGATATCAAATACTCTTAAATTTAAGACTGGTGATAGAGTCAGATCCAACCCAGTTTGTTAGAACTAATTAGATCCTTTGAATTGCAACGCCCCAGTACAAAGATCTCTTACCCCTAAATGGGATTTATCTTAGGCCTTAGTTTGCCTTCAGAAAGCCCCATATGAACCACTACATAAGCCGTCTAAACTTCACGTTACGATAAAGAAAGCCTTTCTTGCTACGGCTAAAAGATGCAGCAATGGATGCAAATCATTTAAGGTTCAAACAATCAGATGGTTCAGTATTTCATTGATAAATTTTGGGTTTTTGGCAAAGAATTAGCTTCCGTCTATTTTTCCCGATCCAATAGTTATCCTAGGTTTAGCTCGAACATGTAAAAGGGAACAATTGGATAGACAAAATTCTATGCCCGATAAGAGCATTAAATTCTACCCTAAGATGACCAGGTCTTATCGTCAGAATAGAACTAGATTATTTCTATCAATTAACGGCAATCAAGACATCTCTAAGGCTTCTGTATCGAGATAAGTATCTTATAATTTTAAGCTTGCCTATAGGTAACTCACCAGTAGAGACATCTGTTTCCTAAAAACCAAAGGTGATGAAGTTAGGGCATTCCTTGATAGTTCCGCTGAATGAAATAATCAAAGCAGTAGTAGGGAATCAATCCTCTACTTTAGCTAAATTCTACCTGAGAGACATGTCTCAACAAGCAGTTAATCTTTACATTTTTGGGCAAATTGTTGTTGCCCAAAAAGTGGTGGGGGCGGCGTGGGTGTGTGTGTGTGTGGGGGGGGGGGGGGGGGGGGGGTAGGGGGCAGGAAAATAGAGCATATGTCGCATAGAGAAGATTGATAGCCTCCAGAGCCTATGTTACATATATGACGGTAATTAATATCTTACATATATGTTAGGAATTGAGATCATTCTAGGATTGTATATCAGGAATGTATCTTATTCCTAAGAATTTCCTGAACCTTAATCCGAATTTAGGGATTCAATATATATCATTTGTGGTAGAACTAGGAGAGCTCCTTCTTAATCTGCAAATTCTAGCACATTATCTACAGGTTAATGTGTTGTGCAGTTAAAATGAAATTTTTATAAGTAAAACATATTTTAACTAGCAATACTTAACCTATAGAGAGGAGAATCCCACCTTCCTCCCTGCGAGTTCACTTATATTGTTTTATCCTTCAAATAAACTGACACGTGATCAAAAGAGCGGGAAGAGTGACTTCACACAGGTAATTGCTTAAAGGGGCCTTCTGGATTAAGGGACCGTCCGATACCAAGGCACCTTTTTTTGGAATTGAATCTATGCATATCTTATGGTACAGTTTCAACCACAATTTATGATAAACAGGACGATCTTGATTTTGATATAGTCAATTTCCCTTTTCTGGATGGCGATGTCCCCCGGCGTACCCCATATGGGGTATACATATCTCAACATTAGATTTGCCAGAGCGTCTTCGAATCTTAGTGACTTTAACTGCCATAATAAAGCCCTTACTGCCAAACTACTTAGGAAGGGCTATCGTTATTTTAAACGACGTAAGGCGTTTTCGAAATTTTATCGCAGACACGGTGCCTTGGTAGAAAAATATAGCGTCAGTCTAAAAAATACTTCTGCAACAAGATATATCGGAACCAGAATTTTACGGTGACTTAGTGTATAAATTTAGAAAAATTGTAGGAAAATCTAACTTTTCGGAGCAATTCAGAAAACTTATTTACCGTTATAAAAGAATTGGCTATATCCTGGATATTACGCGCAGACTGCATGCCTAGTTGTCAACCCAATCATTGATGATGATTCACATTTAATTGCACAACGGTTCAGGCCTCAGAGTCAATGACGGCCTTTTCATAAAACTTTAACCAGTGGGTTGGGGCTTGACGATACGTCTTTGGCTTGACCCGCCATGGTTTAACTTTTGGTTTTCATTTACTCTGGCATACAGTAGAATTAGCCATGGATACTCGTCTTTGTTTATTATAATAATTATTTTATTTTTTTATGTTTTCGCTTTGATAACTGACTGAGTTGGGAGCGTTTATTCGAACCAAATTTTTACGTACTTCTGTATTAAGAGTAGCATCGGGACCCAGGGTGAAGTTGGCTAGCTGTAAAAGTGCTCTAAACCCCGCGGTGGTTTACTCTACTGACCGTTCTAAGGCGGTAGTCCCGGTGTTAGTCTTACTCTTTGTTGCTTTGTGGTTTATTCTACGAGGCGATTTGTTTTATGTCTTACCTTGTGTCATTGTGTTCTTGTGTTTTTCAGTCCTTTTAGCACTGCGGTTACCTCGCGTGAGGAAGAGGGAGCTAATCGTAGTGCTTTTCGAACGTTTGTACGATTTGTGTTTGTTTGGATTTGTCGGTTTCCCCCTTCTCTTGGTGTCTGGGAAGGGCTGCAGTTTGTGATTGTGGGACTCCCTGGACTTTTCTTTTACTTTTTTTATTAAGACTCTTTAAGACGACTAAGCTGTCGTTTTGTTTTTTTTTTGCTTTTTGTTCTGTTGAAATACAGAATAGAACAGCACAATATTTATAGGTTCAGTATTGTTAGATAGAATATGTTTTACTTTTTAAAACTTCATATTTAGAATATAGGACATAAATTTATCTCATTGTTCTGGTATAACATCCCAGTCAAATGAAACAGCCATGCTGAGATGTATCCTCTGAATATGTGGGACTTTTACCCAAGTGACATACTCAGGTCCAGTCTGCACACAACAAGGCATTCGGTAGCCAATCCACTTTGCAGGTCTTGCAGGTCATGGGCTCATTATTTTCTTTATACCTGGCTTGGATCTGTATTCCGAATATATTACTCAGATGACGATGTGGAAGAGTATAGGGTGATAATTCTGGAATGAATTTCTCTAGTTCACCATTAAAATGACGTATATCGTAGGTACTCATTAGAAATGTCTTGTTGAGATATTTCTAATTAGTACCCACAACATATGATTTATGGAGAAATAAGAAAAATTATCCGAGAATTATCATTGAATATACCTCCTTACCAAGTCCTTTGGTTATATTTATCTTGCGGTATCTCAACATATTACTTCATATAAACATACCTTAAGGTCAGTGGCTCTGTATTAGATATTCTTACAGTTAGATTTAATATCCCATTGTCTACATTCTGTATAATTTCCATAACAGAAGAGGAGTTGACCACAAAATCAAATGTTCCGTCATCTGAACCGTTGACTCTAAAGGTTGCGTGCTGATTTACTTCTAAATACAATAGCTGTTCACCAGCAACCTCATTTAGTCCACTCAACACCGCCATTACTGGAGCTGTATTGGCTGTAGATTGGAAACAAAACTGTTGTGTAATAAGAGAAAATGGGCTCTTTTGTTTTATTAAAACATTCTAAAGTTTCTTATTTCTACATGAAAACATATATTGTGGATACTCATCACTACATGCAATATACATGTATGTTTTTAAGAAAAAAAAAAAAAAAAAAAACAAAAAAAAAAAAAAAAAAAACTATCGAAATATCAATGATATATATTGGCTGAAGAAATATTGTGCAATGTGAGACAAGGTTGAGTTTGCGACCAAAAAGTTTCCATATTTTTCTTTTTTCTCGATAAAACCATATGTTGTATCGTACTTTATGAGGCACTTCTAATGAGTACCCAATATGTATGTTTTACTGGAGAAATAGGAAATTGATACCTGGATACCTCTTATCTAGAGTTTTGTAATGTCCAGATTAAGATGAAAATATTCTACATAACATTATATAACTTCGCCCTAATTTCGTAACCCTCCCGATTCCCCTCTTTTTATACTTGCGTAATAACCCTAAATATGGAGACAGACAGGCCTGAGCAAACAGTGTAGACCCAGATCAGATGCTACAAGAAAGCGGCATCTAATTAGGGTCTAAACTGTTTGCCACTCATCCAACACTTTTTATACACATCAATCTGTAGTAAAATGGACATTCAAGTTTTAGGTCAAGTTTGGTAATGAATTAAGGTGTTCGAATAGGGTAAATACGGTATATAAAGTGGAGAAATGGGGACTTATCCTTAATTCTGAATAAATGAAGGCTTTCTATGCATAGCTGTGTTTAAAATCTGATAAAAGGATTGGATGTTTTTCTTTTTTCAATTGTATGGAATGTGATGAAGCCTTTGGTCTGGATTAATTAATAAGAAATATATAGCATCATTTTTTTATCTGCTGAATTAGCCCAGACAGTAATAAAGATTAAGCCTTGTCATGCTGAATAAATTAAGATGCCACACTCATTTCTAACTGTCAACCAATCAGATTACTTAATCCAAGTTGTCGATATAAGGTCGAATATTAAATGGCAAACAATACAGATCCAGATCCAGATCAGTTTGCTTCTCTGAATCTACACTGTTTTCAAAAGCAGGACATACCCGGGTTCAGTAGGATAAGGATAAAGATCTTAGAAACAAAAAGTATTTATTTACAAACTGTTGGGGAGGAGTTAATCATTCAAGTATAAAAAAGGCTTACCAATTTCTAAATCATTAGCAGCTGACTGACTCTGTGCACTCTGGGTATCTCTAGCCACTTCAGCATTCAGTGTAAACACATAGTCAAAAACACATTCTTGCTTATCAAGTCCACCACAAACCACTCCAGCCTGAGCAACCAATGTTTGATTGGCTTCGTCAAGAAACTTCGGTAGAAAAGCAGCATTGTCTGTTACAAAATCTTTGAAGCTTTGGCCATTATGATACAAGAACAGGCTTTCAGTCTGACGGGTTGTCCCTGGAACAGAGAAAACAATTATGATGATGACTTGGTGTTTTAAATCCCTTTCAACATTATTTAAGTCATATCAATATAAATAAATTGTGACGATAAAAAGATCTGTGCGATGAAGTGCCCCTCAGTCATGAGCAGAATACCGTTTCTAGCTGGATACGAACCTGGAACCTCGTGATTCAAAGCTGGGAGCGCTAACCACCTGGGCCCAGTTGTTCAAAGCTAACGATGTCGTTAGTTAACGATTCGTTAAAATTTGCATCGAGTGATACGCAAATATGCTGAAATATTTTGCTGAAAAAATGTGCAAAAGCTACTCACATTTTTTCAGCAAAAAAATATCAGAATATTGTATATTGAATCAACTAAAACAGTTAACGAAATGACCCTTAACGAGCTCGTTAAGCTAACGACCCTTTGAACAACTGGGCCCTGGCCATTTAAATACTTCGAGAAAACAATTATACAAAAAGGGGTAAACATTAATATGCTGAGAAAAGAAATTGAAAATGTTCTTAATTTCACAGTATATAATTTTTAACAGTTCATGCATTTCAAATTGCAAATGTCTTACTTTATTTTCTAGATAAAAATTAAACTTATATTGTCAAACTTTGCCATACAAGTGCTAAAGATTAACCATAACCACTCTCTGGGCTAATACAGCCGACGAAAAATTGTTGATTAATATCTTAGTTTTCCTTGAAAACAGAATTTGCACCCTCTGGGCTATTTCAGTCGACGGCAATTTGTCGATATTTATCTTATTTTTCCCAGAAAACAGGGTTTGAAATTTCATGCAATTTCCACAAACACAAACCGCAGCCCTTCCTAGACACCAAGAGGAAAAGGAAACAGAATAAACCAAACATGCGCAAATCTAACAAACGTACGAAAAGCACTACGATTAGCTCTCTTCCGCAAATAAGGTAATCACAATGCTAAAAGGACTAAAAACTACAAGAATAAAATAACACAAGGTAAAACATAAAACAAATCGCCTCATAGAATAAACCCCAAAACAACAAAGAGTAAGACTAAACCTGTTTTTGGAGAAGCAAAGAAAATATTTCAATGTGTTGTCTGTTGAAAATTTTACCCAGCGTGCTAAACGTTAACATAGTTCTAGACAAGACGGTTAAATTACGCTGAAACATCTATACAAAATGAAGTTTTATAGTAAAATAGTAAAACATATTTTAACAAGTAATACTTAACCTATGTATAATGTGCTATTCTCTTCTATATTTGAACCTTCAACAGAAAAGAGGCAAGTCTTAAGTCTTAATCCAGAAGGTCCCTAAGACATTTACCTGTGTGACGTCACCTTTCCCGCTGTTTTGATCACGTGTTCAGTTTCTTTGTAGAATAGAACAATATAACTGAGCAAAACGGGGAAGAAGGTGGGAATTTCTAATCCATAGGTTAAGTATTACTTGTAAAGATATGTTATACTATAAAAACTTCATTTTAACCGCATGATATATTAACCTATGGATAATGTACTAGAATTTGTGGATTAGGAGGGAGAAGTTCCCCTAATTCTAACACTAGTATATATATTAGATTCCCTTAATTTCTGTTTAAGACATAGGAAACTCAAAGAAATAACATACATTCTATAATATATACTTGATACTTTCTATAATATATACTTAGAATGATCTATATTCATTTATAACATATCTCTATGGTGTTGATACGAGGCCCTCGTACCTTAATTATATGTATAATGGCCTCTGAGGGCAGCCAGTTTATTAAGCATCAGAGACCTAAATTACTGATCCCACATTTTTTGGGGGAAACAACAACGGTTAGGCCCAAATGAAACAAATTAATAACTTGCTGAGACATATCCTTCAAGTAAGATTTTATCTGTTTGAAGATATATTTCAGACTACTGTTTTGATAATGTCATTTAGTGTAACTTTTTCTAAAGAATGCACAGGAAAAGATAGCTCCCTAACTTTGTGAGCCCTAATTATTTAACAAGGAACGGGCTTATCTCAATAAATCTTAGAGATGTCATGATTACTTTTAATTGGTAAAAATATTTAGTCCTATTTTACAATGAGAACAAGTTATTTTGAGTTAAAATTTTAGTGTTCTAATTAATCATAAAATAAAAGTAAAAAAGGATTGCCTTTGGAAACAAAGAACACACAAAATCACGAAAACCGGAGACTCGGTTTGATTTAGTCTCTTCATCTGCAACATTGTAGTTTGCAAGGCTGCATACGCGCCCCCCCCCCTCCCTCGCCCCCAGTGCCTGCTTAAACGGTATTTGATTTTCAAAATAACCAGAATAGGCTTAATGATTTTGTTATTGGACTTAAAAGATCCAAGGTAACACCCTTTATGGGAAAGACCTTTGTACCGGTCGTTGCAATTTAAATATCTAATTAACTCTGATAAGACTGGGTTAGAATCGATTCTATTAGCAGACTTAAAATATTAGGCATCATGGATCTATACTCTTTGACGGTACTGATTTAGCATTTTGTTTTCTCAGAAATCAAAGGTATATTAAGAAAGTCGGCTATGACTGAAAGAGAAGTCATGACCACATTAACCTTCTTTCTATGACATGAATTGGAGTATATAAACCCTTTTGTATCATACACTTTCTGAGCAGATGTCTTATAGTATTGAGACAGATCTGCGATGTTTCGCGAAATTTGTCTTAAATATTTATTTGATAACTTCCTACATGAGTAACGAGATTTGCGGATTTGTTAATGAAACTTTCCCACTGATTGTTGCTAAGTTTGGAAAACATATACGTCGAGTCGAAGCTCATACTATTAGTTTTAATATCTGTGAGAACTAATGACGTTGAGGTCAAACAGAAGTTGTAATAACTATTCTGCACCTATATTAACGGATTTAGTGAGAGTAGATGATATTATATTTGATAGTAGAATGTATAAACATGTAGATTATTCCAGTTTATGGATAAATCGTCCATCGTCAAGGCTTGGTTATTCAGAACTGGATAGATATATAATAAAATTTGTGACTGTATGTATTGAGTCATAAACAATCCGTATTGTGAAAGGTGATCATTTGAAAAATGCTTTTTTTTACTATTTGATATAAGAACCATTTTGTATTGAGAGGTTTGTCTAATCTCAAGAAACGGTCCATAATGTTAGATCTGCCTGGAATATAACGAATTTCGAGACTTGTATCGTGTTCCAGGTATCAAAATAGGGTCTCCTCTACTTCTATGCATAGATTAGGAGAATCAATACCTAATTGTTCGATGATATATTAGACCACTGTTGTGCTGTCGGTAAATATCGTAACACAAAAGTGCAGAATGTACTATATGACCTTTCTAGTTCACGAATAATGACTATATTTTTAAATAGGATGTGGAGCTGGACTTTATCTTCTGTCCAGTGATCATAAAAGGATATTCTCATTAGATTGAAATGAGTACCTTATTCATAATGACTAATATCGATAAAAAAGGATTTAATCAGGAACTAAAGGATGGATATATGTTCCTCGAACAAAGCGATAGGAATCTATCCTCTTTCAGATTCGAATGATAGCCACGATCGAAACTTACTCGATAATCCGAAGAAAGTATGCGAGGTCACCAAGCTGAATAACAGACATAGTCAGTTGATCCGAAACTTAAGTCCGTTTTAACTATTTTATTGTCAAGTGTAGGTATCAATACTATCTAGTAGTACTCAGACTGTACACACTGTGTCTAGATTTTATACCTTTAAAGGTGAATCGTGATTAGATTTCAAATCTAACTTGTTTTAGTTTCGGAATCACCCCAGACTTAACATCAATGAAGACCATATAGTGAAAGATATTATTCCACTGTGTATAATATCTCTAAAAGTCATTGTCTAAATACAGAAATCAGACGAGTCCACCTGTTTAGTACGGATGCACGAATTTAAGTACATCTAGAAGATAGTACCGTGATTGGAAAACCTGATTACCGATTGCAAAGCGGAGGAGCTTCCTTGATTGCGGATGACGATTGTCTATAAACATCCATTAGATATACAGAGACAGCCCAGTCTTTGAACGATATCGACTTACGCACTTGGTTGTCTTAGTCTTAAACTGTTGTTTCAATCAATCAATCAGTAAGATTTTTAACGTAGCCGGGCAACATAGTCACACAGGGGCTACGCCGAGCTGTTGTTTTCTAATGTATTAAATAAAAATATTAACCGGACATAACACCCGTTGTCTCTTTGGGTAAAACATATCCAGGAGTAAAAACCATAAAATCCGGATTTGTTACCCTTTGCGCTACCCGTTAACAGAGAAGTTCTATTCTTATTCATCTATAAAAACGGGGAGGATATTGACTCAGACTTATCGGAACAATACATAAAGGAGGAGACAAATTAAATTGGGTCCTGAAACTTTTTTGAACGATAGAAAGGACCCATTTGTTTTAATTTAAATGTCCTTACTGTTCCATAAAGTAGACATTCTTTCTCCCACTGGAATATCTGGACGTGGTAAGATAGGCAGTGGGAGTATTGGTTTTTTATAACTTGTAAAATACCATTTATGTTTAGAGGAGTTCAATTGTTTTTTTTTTTTTTTTGTTTTTTTTTTGCGTTATTACTCCTCTTAGAAAAGCCCTTTTTGTATTAAACATAAGGGACTGTGATTGATTCTTAGACCTACACAGTAGGTTTTGCTTGGTTCTGGAAATTTTTATCGGCTGTATAAAAAAATGTTAAGACACGTCCAGGAAGTGCCACAATCACAATATGCAGTCCTTCCCAGACACCAAGGGGAAGAGGAAACAGACAAAACCAAACAAGCGCAAATCGAACAAACGTACGAAAAGCACTAAGATTAGCTCTGAAAAACACAAGAACAAAATAAAACAAGTAAGTCATGAAACAAATCACCTCGTAGAATAAACCACAGAGCAACAAAGAGTAAGACTAACACCGAGACCATCACCTTAGATCGGTCAGTAGAATAAACCGCTGGGGGCTTTAAAGCACTTTTGCAGCTAGAAAAATTCACCCTGGATCCCGATTCTACACCTAATACAGAAACATATAAAAATTCGGTTTGCATAAAGGCTCGCAACTCAGTCAAAGCACCAAAGCGAAAACATAAAAATCATATTAATGACAATGATAAACAAAGACGAGTACTCATGGCTAATTCTACTGTTTGCCAAAGTAAATGAAAACCAATAGTTGAACCACGGTGGGTCAAGCCAAAGACATATCGTCAAGCCCCATCCCACTAGTTAAAGTTTTACGAAGAGGAAGTCATTGAGTCTGAGACCCGAACCGCCGTCGTGCACTTAAAGAGTGAAGCATAGCCATCAACAATATTTAGGTTAACAACTAGGCATGCAATCTGCCGCATAATATTCAGACTATAGCCAATTCTTTATAACGGTTAATAAGTTTTTTGAATTGCTCCGAAAACTTAGATTTTCCCACAATTTTTCTAAATTTTTACCCTAAGTCACCGTAAAATTCTGGTTCTGATATACCTTGATGCAGAAAGTTTTCAGACTGACGCTATATTTTTCTACCAAGCCATCCTGTCTGCGATAAAATTTCGAAAGCTCCTTACGAATTTTGAAACAAGGATAGCCCTGCCTAAGAAGTTTGGCAGTTAAAGTGACTAGGATTTGAAGGATCACTGGAGAATCTAATAGGGTTGTCATGAGATATGTATACCACATATGAGGTACGCCGGAGGACATCGCCATCCAGAAAAGAGAAATTGATTATGTCAAAATCAAAATCGTCCCGTTTATCACAAATTTTGGTGGAAACTGTAAACGGACCCGTACCCGAATATGATAATTTTGTTAAAGTACATGTATATTATTAGCGGAAGAAGCCAAAATCTATATTGTTGTGCCTTGAAGTTAGATTTTGCAACTTCTTTGATCCTACTGTCAAATATTAGTAAAATTAATTGGGAACGTTTCTCAGTCCTTGACTAGAATGATCAATAATAATTTTAGACAAGGTTATAGCCTAGAATAATTTTATAGCCAATATCGTAGAGGTGTTTGATTGATCTGATAACCATTTCCAAGAGTCTGAACAAGGCACTGACTGACATAGCATCTTGTTACAGGCATTGATAAACTGCCAACGAAAATAAATTAGACTACGGATTAATAACCTCTAATTGCTGGCTCTTTTTTCCGGTATTTCCTTGTTTATGATTGCAATAGAATATTTGCCACTACAACAATGTCTATGCGAAGCGTCAGAATCAGATGAAGATAGTTTGATTAGGAAAATATTGTGATTTACTCCTGTAAAATCTCATAGGAGTCAACGAATTGACAACTTAATTGTCTATCTTGACCAAGTTTATCTGCGTATTATTTGTTTTGGATGTACTTGGTATTATTTTCTATCAATTTAGGTTGAGGAAGAACTAGTAATGGAGTTAAACGCAACTCTATAAATAGTTCAGTTCCTGACAGAAGTCTAGAAGGAGTATGATCTTCCGAGGGTTTCGGCCACATCTCCGGTAAAATTTAGAAGACTTCATTATAGCCTTATCAAAGGATCAGGTTTCTATTTCGGGGTCCGATCCTGAATCCTTTGATAGATAATGTACTGCATTATCAACTGTATATTCGGTGGTTCCTCTACAACTCTATCAGGTTGTGGCGTTTTATGAACGTTAACTACCTGAGGAGAGGTAAGTCTCGATCTATGATACCTACCATAGTCTTTAATATATTCAGAAGAAAAAGAAGAAAGAGATTGGTGTCTTCTTTTCTTATGAAAATGTTTTGACTTTTTTGACTTTCTGCTTCTTCTGGGAGAAGACAAAGAAGATGAATAAGAAGAGGAAGATGAGTAAAAAAAGGAAAAGAAAAGAAAACTGTATCTTCTCTTCTTTCTATGTTTTGATTTAGGCTGATCTCTTCTACTAAGTCTTTTAAGAGAAACAGACCCATTAGACTTCCAGGTATTTGTCAGATGTTCGATAACAATACTTGATAAATTCCATAGAAAGAAGAACTTTTTGTTTATTCATTGAGTTTGGAGGCTCATTCGTAATTGATAGCTCCGAGGTCATGAGTATCTATAATCGGTTATCCGGTATTCAGTGCCTAAAGTTTGCTGCCTAATACCTGGTAACTGGTGGCCGGCGACTGGTGACCTGTGACTGGTGCCCGGTGATTGGTGATTGTTGAAAAAGTAAACAGTCTAATGACCAGTGTCCGGTGCCTGGTGACTGGAGACCGATGCCTGGTGATCAATACTCACTGACTGGTTACTGGTGCCTGGTGCCTGCTGTGTTCACCAGTCAATGACCGGTGCCTGGATGACCAGTGACTGGTGACCGGTGCTAGTGCACTTATGCTATGAAAGATATGTCCATTAGTAAAGCAGTCGCCATTATTGGGCATACCCCCGGCATTACAGCCATGCGGGATGGTGATCTCATATCCTTGTAGAAATGTCTTCATGAAAACCTGAGTTGACATTTTTTTTCTCCGACGAAGTTTATCTCGAAATATAAAGTAGTATATTTTTTTTCTTTCTGACCATTAACAAGTCAACTCCTTACACACCATACACGAAGAATACCTAAAACAAGAATAAAAAGAATTAGTATCCAAGCTACTCTGACGGGCCGCAACGGCCCGCTGTAGATTTACAAAGAAAGCTTACTGGGATAGTTATCCCATAACGCTTAGAGATGACCACTATATAATTTAATGGTCGGCATAAACAGTCGCAAAACTGTATGACATCGGTGATGTTGACGATCAAATCGCAAGATCAAAAAGGTGAAAGGTGAAAAGAGAACATATCATCTGTGAAAGGAATAATTTAGACATGAAAGAATACCAGTCGGTAAGAAATATTCGGGAGGAAATACATAAAGTAAGATTTTTTTTTCACCCAGTTAACAATTCCTGGATTAATTTCTTTGTTCTACAGATTAGAAACCGAACACGCGATCAAAACAGCGGGAAAGGTGCCGTCATACAGGTAAATGCCTAAGGGACCTTCTCGATTAAGACTTACCTTTTTTGTATAAGGTTTAAATATAGAAGAGAATAGCACAATATCCATAGGTTTATGTAATATGCGGTTCAATGTACAAATCTTTACCCTTAAAGTGCAGCAGACAACATTTTTTTCAGAGAAAGTAAGGCTTTACATTTCATGTGGATTGTTTGCCGAGTAGACAATTCAGAGGAAATGTGAAGTCTTTCTTTCTCCAAAAGCCAATAAAAAAAAAGATCCAAATGTCGTCTGCTACAATTCTACTTGGTTCTTTGAAGTTATCTATTATTCTAGATCAAAATCAAAAAATGAAATTCAGACCTTACTTTTTCACAAAAGCATATGTATACTCATTAGAAGCTTACGTGCCTCTGCAAGGTACTCCTAATGAGTACCCACAGCATGTTTTCCTAGGGACTGATTGGTTTGGAGTTTAACGGCCCAGTCAACACTATTAAGGTCAATGCAAGCCGGCTAATTTCCTTAAGCACACTTTTTCCTGGTCAGGCTTTAGTCCTCTAAGCGATTAACCAGTACTTGTGCACATTCTTTCATCAGAAACTTTATTTTTTCAACTATGTTTCATTCCTTTGTTAAGATTTTTATGTCGTAGGATGGGGCTCGTTCAAGATTGGACTTTACCTTTCATGAAAAGTGGGATTGTTACGGCCCAGCAATCCTACCTTCGATTATCTGCCTTGGCAGATTAGGCATCGCTTGTAGGTAAATATTCAATATCTGACAATTTCTTCAGAGAGTCGACTCTTTGGCTCAGTGGTTAGAGCTTTGGATTTTTATCCGGGCAGACCGGGTTCGAATCCCACGACAAGCGGGAATTTTTTTTTCATTTTTTTTTATTCCTTTGTTACGACTTTATAAATCAGCAAAAGTAAGAGAATGACCGTAAAAATATTTCATGATCAGTTTCCACGAAAGAATGTTGCCAAACCCGGCGGGGATCGAACATGTGACCTCCTGATCACCAGTCTGAAGCGCATCTGACTGAGCCACTAAGACCCGCGTTTTTTTCTTGAGAAAAATAAGAACAATGTCATCTGGACATCCCTCTTACAGTCTCATGAACATCTACAGTCTTTTCTGAGACGTTCAAATTATACAAGATCTAATAAGACTGTAATATGTTGGCTAAGTACCTGATCAGAGGAATGTAGGAAAAAAGTTACAAAAAAAAAAAAAAAAAAAAAAAATCACATGTTTTGGTAGGAAAAAAAGTCTCAAGGTCGACAAAATATTTTGAATTTGCTGTTATCTTGCTTTTTCATAGCTGTTATGTGAACTAATGATTCAACAGTGTAAAATAGTGCAAAGAACAAAATTATTTATTTTCAAAATTTAATTTCTGAAAACAAACTCATTTGCTAATAATAGAACACCAAAGTAATTGACAGGACGCGCGCGTTTATCTGTCAGAGTGTGCTATTTCGAACATCTCTAGAGGTCATGTATATGCATCGGGATAATTAACGGTAGACCATTTCTAAGTGATAGAGTGAACTGTACAAATTTCCTACTTTAACTGGCTTATGTGCAAATAAATAAATGAATAAATAATGTAGATGTCTACTTTTTTGGTCTGTGAATTTTTTTCCTGTGACTTTCTTCCTTGATTTTTTTCCTGTGACTTTTGTTTGGAGCACCAATCAGACTTGGTAGATGCAGAGGCTGATCTAGACCTTAGTTTATGTTTTATTTGTTCATTTACATGTACAGTAAATTTCCTAGAATTTTGTACACCAAAGTTTCCGACAAACCTGTTTATAAAAACAGTAAAGACCAGATCAGACTGATTAGGTTCCACACTGTTTTCCATTGCATTAAGTATGTTTAAATCAACTGCATAAAAAGCATAATTTAGGCAACAATAGAGTATGGAATGAAGTATACAAAAGTTTAAGAGATTCACACTATACAAAGATAAATAATATCAATGCTCGAAAATCATACGGTAAACTGTAAGCCTTTACAGGTCATTTCTTGGTCTAGGCATTCACTATCACCCTTTGATGAGGAGACAATGTTTCTCTTATGTGATTTGGTATATAAATTATACAACACTCAACTTACAAACATGCAAATAAAAAAGCATTCTTACAGGTTTTTCCAAATTCAAAAATCTGTCTGTCTGTAATATTAGCAGGTAACGGAGTGGTTTCTCCTCTCGGTATAAAATCGTCATCAGGGTTATCGTTAAAACTACCGAGAAGGCCATAGGTTTTCTCTTTGAATATAACTGGCACAGCTGTTGAAATTGTCAGCATACGGACTCCAGTTGTTATGTTCACAGATACTCCTGAGAAAAAAACAACAAAAAACAACAGCATATAATATAATCATGTGGTAGTAATACAAGAATATATAGATTATGTATCACAAAGGCAATAAACAAAAAAATATTTTGTTTGAGTTTAATGCCACGTAAACCCTTGTGGGTCATTTTGTGTAATCTTAAACAAAAATATATTGATTATCAACCTTTATGTGGAAATTTATGTTGTCTTTAACAAAACCATATAGACTATAAATAACAATGATGACAAATTGTCATATTTCTATATAATCTTTACACAGACCATGAAAAATATAATCTATACAAAAATATATAGATTATCAACCCTTGTATGCGATTTTGTGTCATATTAAACAAAAATGTACTGATTGTATAGAAAAATGACCACATATGGTACTATTTCTATATAAGTTCTGCATTTTTGTTCGGAAACAAAACCTTTAGTGAACCCATCTTTAAACAGTGTTATATGTTAAACTCTTTAATGGAAGAGGTTCCAGAATACCAACACTTGTCATGCTGAATAAATTAAGATGTCACGCCTACTTCTAACTGTCAGCCAATCAGATTACTTGATGTAGGTTGTTGACATAACTTCACATACTGAATGACAAACAGTGCAGATCCAGATCAGAAGCCAACTGATCTGGAGCTACACTGTTTGCAAACGCAGGACACGTCCGTGACCAACAGGACCCGGGTTAATCGGCCCGGGCTCAAGCTTAGGCCAGAGTGTTTTTATCTTAAGGTTAACGGGAGATTACTTAAAAAGTTACTGTCGGGGGGTATAAATAAAAATAAAAATCCTGGCTCGATAAAAAAAAATCTTTTAAGAAAAATGCATGAAAAAATGCAATAGTTCAACATTAAATTTGAAGGACAGGGACATGAAATAAAATAAAACAAAAATAAAATGCAAATTGTATTTTCCTGAAGGGGCTAAAAATAAGGTGGGCTCTCCCATGAACCTAATAATAATAATAATAATAAAACTCTGGTTTTAAGGTAAGGTGATAATTGAGGGTAATTTTGGGAGGATTGTTTACAGTCCAGCCAAAGTATACATACACTGAAATTTCCTTAAGGTTGTTGTCCACGTGATTATCATTGACCTATGAAACCAAACCTTGCGTATGTAGGAAATTAGCAGGTAACTGTTATTTATAGCAGTGCTATTCTTGTCAATGTGACATAAGATTGCTTTGTAGATAAGGTCATATGTAAAGCCTGGACTGGGACATTGGCAAACAGTGCAGACCCAGATCAGACACTGTAGAATGCTGAATCTGATCAGGATATGCACTGTGTGCTTATATTACAGGAATTTAGGGTTAAATGAAACAGTCCAAGGTCCCTGTTCAGAACATTTTCCCAGCCCATACTCAGGACAATCGACCCAGCAGTTCTGTCGGTGCTTTGATTCTTATACCAGAACATACCTGTGGGTACTCTCTGGAATTTCCTCGGAAAGACACGTTCTAGTACCCACAACATATATTTTCGAGCAAAGAAAAAAAAAAAAAAAAAAAAAAAAAAAAAAACAACAACAAAAAAAACAAAAACAAAAAAAAAAACACACACACAAAAATTCTTCTAAATGCACTCTCTATCTGGACCTATACCCACATCACGAAAACATATCTATATAATTTTGACCCCCTTAAAACCCACCTTTATATTGCAAAACTGGGGTTTGCAGAGGTATACATTAACTTTTTATTTCTGTTGAAAAACATAGATAGTGGGTACCTGTTAGGACCGCC
The DNA here is from genome assembly GCA_964016985.1 of Anodontia alba. Classification (NCBI taxonomy): domain Eukaryota; kingdom Metazoa; phylum Mollusca; class Bivalvia; order Lucinida; family Lucinidae; genus Anodontia; species Anodontia alba. The sequence continues at coordinate 50,090,459 of OZ024831.1, forward strand.
TCTCCTGGGCCCACAATCTATGTTTTGAGCAGAAATTTGAAAGAAATATCAGAATTATTATCTGAAACTTCTAATATTTGGTAGTGAAATTTTCAAAATATTTAAATAATACGTGTTTTCGTAATGAAAACAAACTAACTTCTTCTAAATACACCCTGTATCTGGACCTATATCCAGAACAAACTAAAATAACAAAATTTCTTCTAAATGCAGCCTCTATCTGGATATATCCAGACAAAACATGCAATGACAAACAAGGTACTGTGTAGCAATATGTGTAAATGCATGCAGATCAGATGCTGCAGAATGGGACGTCTGATCAGGGTCTACATTAATTGCCATTCATTAAGCAGTTTTAGAAACATTAACAAATAGTAATGTGGTCTTGTTAAAAGTTTAGGACAAGTATGGTAAGGAGAAAAAATGGTTCTAATATTTAGGGTAAAATGGTACAACATTTGGGCCGTGCCCCATGCAAAAATGTGTCTTTGGGCATATGTGGATAGCGAAAGCCCTGGTCAGCCTGCGCGTGTGCGCAGTCTGATCAGGGTCTGTGCTTTCTGCTAACAGAACCATTGGACACTATAGAATGTATCAATAGAATGCAAATGCCCGGATCAGACTTTGCGCATGCCTGGGATGAACTTGAAACTGTGCGTTTTGTTTGTTTGTGTTGAGGTTTTACGGCCCAGTCAACGTACTGGGGTCATGGCGAGTGTGGTCAGTTTACCTAACCACATTTTTACTGTGCAGGCTTAGTCCTCTAAGCGTTTAACCAGTATTGTGCAAATTATTTTGCCAGAAACTAACAACTGCCTTAATCTTGAAGAATCTGCGCATTTTACACATGCTCGAAGACACATTTTCTCTTAGCGTGGCCCATTTGAGATTTGTCATCAGATAGGGTTTCAAATGGTTATAAAGGAACACTACAATCTGTTTCTAACACGGTTCGTTATAAAACGGTTCATTATAACACGGTTTTGGGTATAACACGGTTCAAAGATGGATCCCAAAAATGTTTAGATTATATTGAAAAATGACCATAAATGGTCATTTTTTGAATATAATCTATACATTTTTTCTTTGGATATAACACGGTTGTTTAACTAACACGGTGTATGCTATAAACCCCAACAATAGTGTTATAAAGTGGTTGCGGTGTACAACCCTACATAAAAAATGAAACCTAAAAAGACAATTTCCATGCAACAACAAACCCCATTTTATGGGAAAAATAATCAAAGCACAGACAGAACTGATGGGTCAATTGTCTCTGTGTGTAGGCTGGGTCAATGGTCCTGAATGTGGCTTAAACACTGTTTCTTTCAACCTTTAACGTCCTGTTATTTAAGCAAACAGTACATAGCCTGATCAGATGCTACGTCTGATCTGGGCTTGCAGTGTTTGCATATGTCCCAGTCCAGGTTTTAAAGATAACCCTCTTTACACGGCACTCTGACAGTCACAGTGACAAGATTAGAGCGGCTATAAAAAATCATTACCTGGATTTCATACAAACGCACGGTTTGATTCCACTGTTCAATGATAATCACGTGCATATCAATCTTGAGGAAATTTTGGTATATGTATACTTTGGCTCTGTTGTAAACAATTAACCAAAAACCAAGAACAGCAATTTCAAAGAAAACAGATGTCCCCTTAATTGCAAACACTCTACATTACATGCCGATCTTAAAAAGCAAGGCCAAGGTCACCAAAATCTAATCAACAAAAAGATATGTCCCTATAATATACTGATGCAAGTTTGAGAAAAAATTACAGGTAAAATTTGACCCGAATCCATGCACCGGTCCATTTGATATCGTGTTTAGAAGTATTTTATTAGTAACAAGTACAAGTCCTGTTTATTCTATTGATGTTGAGGTTAAAGGCCCAGTCAACCCATTGGGGTCATGTTGAGCACGGTCAGCTTACCTTACCACACTTTTACTGGGCAGGCTTAGTTCTCTTAGTGGTCAACCATGAATATTGTGCACATTCTTTGCCAGAAACTGACAACTGCCCATCTTGAATGAGCAGAAGGGAGAGAATGACTTTAGAAAATATTTCATGATCAAGCTCCAGTAAAGAATGTTACCGACCCGGCGAGCGTCGAACCCACAACCTTCTGATCACCAGTCGAACATGCATCCAACTGAGCTACCGAGGCCGGCTACAAGTCCTGTAATGTTCTTGTAAATTTGATCAAGGTAAGAAACATATATCATTAAGTACATTATTAAGTAAGTAAGTTATGTCAAGATGATGAATGAGTGGTAATGAAAGACTCTGTGCTTTGGCAATGTTAACCCTAGTCCTGCTGAACCTGGATATGCCATGCCTCTGTAAACAGTGTAGATCAAGATCAGTTGGTAGCTGAAGAAGTCAAATGATCTGGGTTTGCACTGTTTGCCATTAAGTATGTGAATTTGTATCAACAACCAGGATCAAGTTATCTGATTGGCTGAAAATTAGAGGTGGGCTGGCATTTTAATTTATTCAGCATGGCAAGGGTTAACATTACCATTCTCTGGGCAAATTCAGAAGACAGCAAATTGATATTTTCTTACTTTTTTCGCAGAACATAGGCTTTGAAATTTCATGCAAATTATCTCCTAATGTTAACCTCATATCTGGGAAAATATTTTTAAGAATACTTCAAAATGTTGTCCTCTGAACTTACATATCCAGGTCATTCACAGGTATATTTCATCCCCGAAAATGACTTCAGCTATTATAAGTAGAGTTTTACTTTACTGTCTTTATTGTTCAATAAAATGTGCTGAAAAAATAAAATATACAAACCTGTTTCTGTAAATGTAGCTTGTAGCAGTTTATCATATCTTGCTATATGTACAAAACTACTAATAAAAGTGTAGTTTACATTACTGTTAAACTCTAAAGAAATGTCCGTCCCTTCCACAAACACAATGAGACCTGCAAGAGATAAAATCTTACCGTATTCAACCTAATTATCGCAGATACCTTTATAAGCACACAGTCAAGCAAGTCTTACTCTTTGTTGCTTTGTGGTTTATATTCTACGTGGCGATTTGTTTTATGTCTTGCCTTGTTTTATTTTGTTCTTGTGTTTTTCAGTTCTTTAAGCGTTGCGATTTACTCGCTTGGGGAAGAGAGAGCTAGTTTAGGTGCTTTTCGTCCGTTTGTTCGATTTGCGCTTGTTTGGTTTTGTCTGTTTCCTCTTTTCTTGGTGTCTGGGAAGGATGCGGTTTGTGATTGTGGCACTCCCTAGACGTTTCTCTTACTTTTTTTTTCATATTACAGCCAGTGTAGTTTTTGCCTACGTCTTTATAAAAGCATATGTTGTTGGTACCCACTTGAATTCCATTGACTTGTTGATGCAAGTCAAATGAGTACCCACAAAATAATCAGAGAGAGAGAGAGAGAGAAAACAAAAAAGTAAATAAAACACACACACACACACACACACACACACACACACACACACACACACACACACACACACACACAGAGAGAAACATCGCATAGCATCATTTGTTAAGTCCTTCCCTGATCTTCTTTTAAGTGTATCCTTTGTATAGATGGACACATCATTTTCCACAAGTTTTACCAGTAATTAAAAGACAAACAAACTTAAACGCTTTTCTTTTATGCTTTTCAATGAGTTACCGAGACCTCAGTGAAATCGAAATCGATAATCCCACTGGGGATCATTAGTGAAATTATCAATTTTATTTTTACTTTTTGTAAAAACCGAGTTTTCATGGATGCTGGGTCAAAATACTTGCCAAAATGTTTAAGACGTAGTATACTTGTCTGAAATTATGCGAAAGCTAGAAGCTACAACAGCTGATGTTACTTATTGTGCTGAAGTAATTCTTTTTCTGCACATGACGTCAGCGGCATTGTCTCTGTGTATTTTTTTTGTGTTGTATTGCTCTGGATATAATACTATTTTTTAGCCAATATTATGCCCCTGAACATGCTGAGCAAGACCAAATTGACACAAAATGGCTAGAAAGGTTCATTTCCCTACATACGTGTCGAAGAGTACGTAGAAGCTTTATTACGTACTGTGAATAAAACATAAAAGAAACAGAAAATTGGATTTTGTTTCAGTGTAAGATTAAATTTATTTCACTCATGAACTCTAGAAGTTGTATTTTCACTCGTAGCTATTGCCACTATTGAAAATACTGCATTCGGTATTCATTCAGTAAAATAAAATTCGATCTTAAACTAAAACAAAATCAAATATCCTCTATATGTATTTCTGTAGAAACTAGAAAAGTGTCAATAAGACACAGATAAGACACAGATGCCTCTGCCCAGTGGCCCTCCCTCGTTTGTGTGTGTGTGGGGGGGGGGGGGGGGAGGGTAACTTCCTATATATGGCATAGTATGGATGTGCGTGCCGAATGGCCCTCTTTTTCAGCACTGCCAGCTATATGATTAGCCCCCTTTTTCAACTAAAAGTGTATGACTAACCCGATATTCCTGGATTAAGTGAAAGGCCCCACGTTTCTGACATCACGGTATATGCGTACATTTTTTCGATTATAGACTTTTCGAGGCTGTTTGTTCTCTTAGTATTCAGTGAACTGACTGCGATATTTGTCTAATACAAGCAATAAATGGATATAAAATTCAGAACCCAGTATATGGAAAGGTCAATATTTCGGACAATCAATAAAATATGAATCCAATACGTACAATAATCTTTTTAAAAGATATCGAACGGAAACCATTTTTCGTACATAGGGACGGGACGTACAGATGGATGGACGGACGTACGTATGGACAGCGGTGATTATTCCCTCGTGAACCTTGCTTTCTGAATTTCTACTGAACTTGGCTGAATTTTCTGAATCGATACTGAATCTGGTCTGAACACTAAAATGGGCTCTGAATCCAGCTGAACACAATAGTCTTTTTCTGAATTTGTCTGAACTTATGCTGAGACATGACCAAACCCTGGCTGAAAAGTTCAGACAGAAATTCAGAAAGATTCAGAATATGAAATTCGCTGAACGTTTCTGAGTTGTTCAGGAATGCTACAATAGAGAAATATGTTGTCTAAATTGAAAAAAAAAAAAAAAAAAAAAAAAAAAAAAAAAAAAGAAAGAAAATAAAAAAAAGAGCATGCAGATGTCAGATGTGCCTGAAATAAAATAGCTCATGTTCAAATACTAATATGGATAAATATTCTTGTATGTACAAGTTAATATATAAGTTGTGATAAACATGTTAAATGAGTCATTTCTCCTCGAAAAGTATGTTGTGGGTACTCATTAGAAGTGCCTCACCATGGAACTTCTAATGAGTATCCACAACATATGTTTTTGTAGAGAAATAAGAAAAATATGAAAACTTTTGGATAAAAAAAATCTTATCAAGAGCTATGCCTTTGGTGAGCAGTTCCAGCACTTTTTTTTTTGGCGAGGGGGGAGGGGGTAGGGCGGGGGACGGGGGGTGGAATAAGCAAATATTTTAAAAGTTGTCTGCTGAAAATATTACCTAGCATGTAAAGTGTTACTATGTATTTTTGGTTTAAAGTAAATTTCTCCTTTGTTTGCAATATAAATGTATAACTTACAAATGACTCAAATTAGGCCATTCCAAGCTTTTCTATGTTTCGCGTCCACCTAAGCAAGCAAAACTTACGTACCTATCAGGAAAAAAAAAAGAAACGGCAAAAAAGTAAAAAATATATTTATATACTCGGCTATGTATGTATTGCATGCGCAAACTGGAGGCAACAAGCAAATTCAGATAATTTATGGCCCCCGCCGTTTAAACATCCTCCAAAAATGACCAGATCAACAATGTACCTAAGTGACAACGTTGAAAAAAAAATCTGATGATTATGTCAAAACCATACGCAAAAGGGCATCAGTGAACTTAACTTAATCTTTGACAGATTTCACAGTAATATCTGAAGGATCATTTACCTTGAATCAGTTTGCTCTGATTGACTAATTTTCAAATTAAACATCCTCTGTTTAGAAAGATGCCAGAGTAAGAGACAATTTTACACAAAAGTTGTAGTTTCAAATGTAATTTTTGATATTAACACATGGACTTTGTGATATTAATACAGCTTCAAGTGAGTTCTTCTTTTACTCTTTATTAATTGATAGTTTGATGTTTGAAGTAAACTGAGCAAGCTGAACAAAAATAAAACAGTTCTAGGTTTTATGTTGAGTAGAGCAATGTTATAAGTATCTCGTCCAGTTTTATTTTGTTTAAGTTTACTGACTGAAGATGTTTCAAACATATATCCTGGTTTCTTAATCTTAATCTTAATTATTGCATAAAAAGCAGTGCCGCACGTTATTAACTGCCGTGCATTATTCGGCGAAAAGCCGTGTATTAACAAGGCAGTTCACGCACTGTTAATGCACGGCTACGCAACTTTCAATATGCCTGTACCGGGGCCACAGAGTTGCTGCCGTCACGAGATGTGTACTGTCCTGCCCTAGAATGAGCATAATCCGTGGAAATTACGTTCGCACAACATCGGTGAAAAGACGCAACAAAATAGTGCAAGAAATAACGTGAAAAATGTTTTCAGTTTTTATGCAATATTAGCGATCGAACATGGTTTTACAGTGCATTAACGTTCGCCAGGTTCCTTGGGAGGTGTTGAAAACCGCAGCTTTCGGCCTAGGTTTTCAACACCTCCCACGGGACCTGGCGAATGTTAATGCATGAAAAACCATGTTTGATCCCTATATTAAAGCTTGCTAAAATTTAACTATAAATGCAAGATTTTTATATAATGGTTTTTATATTAAATGTTTTTAAGATACAGTGTTTTCTTCTCATTTCATTAAATTTTAATTACCATGCAATTCTAACATGAAAGTAATGTTTTTGTTTCTCCCAGTTTGCCTAATGGCAACGCCATGTGAAAATTAGTGAGAAGTCAAGTTACTTATAAAGTGCGTACAAAAAAGTACATTTCATGACATTGCATGCAATCATTTACATGTACTTCTGTTGATATCTGCTGCAAACTAGTCCCTGGGAATAGGCAGTTAATATGTGGTATTTCGTATCACCGATTAGTGAGACAATTATTCAGACCGACTCAGTGGAGCCGGAATCCAGTAACGATTTTCAAACTATGCAGGTAGGCTCTGTTTTGGGAGAATCGGTACCCAGTCAGTCGCTTACTACAGACAGTGTTACAGTAAATGAACCGTTAAATGTCCAGCGTATCCAGGTAGATGTACACAGCACAGAGGACGGCTCGGGATTAACGGGCCGTGGGGATAATTTTAGCACAAATGAATTAGAAATCACGGGAAACTCTGCCTAGGACTGCGTGGGAGGGCGAGCTGATCAAAAGATCAGTGATACTCGGGAAAACGACCTTAATAGAGCCCAGACACTGAACTTTTTTACTTTAAACGTATGTGGACTCAAAAGTAAACTTTTATTGCCTGAATTTCACACCCTTATTTCACAATATGATATTGTCGGTTTGCAGGAATCAAAAACTGATAGTTTAGAGACATTGATTATACCGGGTTATAAACTATTATGTAAACATAGAAAACATATCTCAAAAAAGAAATCGGGTGGTATTATTGTTGCCTATAAAGAAGGCTTAGACAAGCATATAAGTTATATTGATAGTGATAGTAAGCAAGTATTGTGGTTTAAGATTTCAAACAGTCTTACAAAATGCGGTCATATTTTATGTGGTGTGGTGTATATACCCCCAGAGAATTCTGTTTATGCAGTTGAGAGTCCATACAGTGAAATTGAAGCAGAATTGCGATCTTTAATAAATACGAATAATTGCTCGTCCGTAATTATGTTAGGGGATTACAATTCGAGATCGAGAAATCTCGAAGACTTTACAATACCAGATGTCGATATTTTCGAACATAACGATTTACGGGAAGTGTATGAAGAAATGCAAACTGATTTGAATTATTTTGAGCAAAATCCTTCGAATGTTAGTCTACGGAGACAGAATCCTGATGGGGGTATAAACAACTATGGATATAGGTTAGTAGAGTTTTGCTGTGATAATAGCCTTTATATTATGAATGGTAGAACAAAAGGGAACAGCTGCTTTCAGAATACTTGTAAAAATGTTAGCACTGTTGATTATTTTCTCATGTCACCCTGCTTATTTCAGTATGTAGATATGTTGCATGTTCACGAGTACTGCGAACTGTTTTCTGATGTTCACTGTGCCGTCTCAATGGATCTTAATATTTCATATGAATTACCAGACTCATTAAACAGAAAATGTAGCACCGAAAAGACAAAGCTTTGGGATGATGAGAAAAGGGAACTTTTTGTTAGCAATTTAGACGATACCAAACTTGGTAGTATACTAAATAAAATAGAAACCGAAAATAGTCAGAACGTATCTCAAGTTGATGTTAATTGCACTGCAGAATCATTAGCAGAAGTATTTAATTCTGCGGCTCGAGCCAGCTTCGGGAGTGTCAAGTATAATTGTAAACCTTATAATAATAGACCACCTCATTGGTTTAACAGGAAATGTAAACTGGCTAGAAATGATTTCCATAGGGCAAAATATTTCTATAAACTAAGACATACGGACAGAAATAAACAAAGATTGAGAACCAGCAGTAAACAGTATAAAAGAACGCTTAGTTTGGAACAAAATTTATTTAAATTGTCAAAAATAAAGCAGTTACGTAAAATTAAGAAATCGGAGCCTCGGAAATTTTAGAAATTTTTAAACGGAAACAAGAAATCTGCAGGCGACGTTTCAGCTGATAAATGTTATGAATTTTTTAAGAACATCAACAGCTGTCAAAATGATAATGATGATACGCAAACCTTTACTGAAAATGATACAGGTAATTTAGATGATATCAATGTAGAAATAAATGGTCCGATATTATGGTCGGAAATCGAAAAGGCAATCACATCATTGAAAAATAATAAGTCCTGTGGTTTGGACGAGATTTTAAACGAGCATATTAAACAATGCTATAATATACCGTTAATAAAAAATATTCTTTTAAAATACTTTAACATGATCTTTGATACTGGGCTAGTCCCAGCTGGCTGGTCGATTGGCAGTATTATTCCTATTTATAAACAAAAAGGTAACATCGATGATCCAGCAAATTACCGGCCCATAACACTTTTGAGCTGTATGGGAAAACTATTTACATGCGTAATAAATAATAGGTTGCAATTATTTTCTGAAAATCATGATAAGATAACTCATTGTCAAGCGGGTTTTAGGAAAAGATTTTCTACAGCTGACCATATTTATGCTTTACATACATTGATTGATTTAGTTCAAAATAAGGGAAAAAAATTGTTTTGCTGTTTTGTAGATCTAAAAAGGGCTTTTGATACTGTATGGAGAGAGGGGCTATTTTATAAACTCAAACTATTTGATATAAATGGTAAATGCTTACGTCTTATAAAGAATATGTATCTTGAAATAAAATCTTGCGTCACTGTAAACGGAGAAAGGTCTATGTTGTTCCCATGCGAGATCGGAGTCAGGCAGGGGGAAAACCTTTCTCCCTTGCTGTTTCTGATATACTTGAATGACTTAGAAGAGTTTCTGGGCAAAAGTGGCGATGTAAATGGTATAAGTTTCTCGAATGATGATGTTGATGAAAATGCACGCATTTTTCTTAAACTGTTTGTACTCTTATATGCAGACGATACTGTTATTCTTGCTGACACAGCTGAAGATCTACAAAATGCTTTAAATAATTATCAGTTATACTGTAATACATGGAAGCTCAATATAAACAGCAGTAAAACAAAGGTTGTCATTTTTGCTAGAGGAAGACTTCCTAATTATACTTTTATTTTAAACGAAGATGAAGTAGAAATTGCCCAAAATTATAAATATTTAGGTGTTATGTTTAGCGGAAATGGTTCTTTTCTTACCGCAAAAAAAACCATATTGCTAGTCAAGCTAACCGTGCAGTATTTTATCTTTTGAAGAAAGCTAAAGCGTTACTATTGCCTATAGATATTCAAATCGAAATGTTCGAGAAAACAATAAAGCCTATATTATTGTATGCATGTGAAATATGTGGGTGTGGAAATGTTAATATTTTAGAGCAAGTCCAATTGAAGTTTTTAAAGGCGATTCTTAATCTTAAGAAATCAACACCAAATTGTATTGTATATAGTGAAACAGGCGTTATGCCTTTAAAGATTGATATACAATGCCGTATCATTTCATTTTGGTCAAAACTGGTATCTCCAATATCCAGTACACTTTCTTCAAAGTTGTATACCATTTCTTTGACTCGTTTTCAAAATCACAGAATCAACACTTTCAAGTGGTTGGAAAATGTTAGGAATATTTTGATAAGCTGTGGCTTCAGTGGTATTTGGGACAACCAGGTTTTTCCAAATAGAAATTGGCTAATGAAATCCTCACGGCAAAAACTGACAGATCTCTTCTTAAATGAGTGGCAGTCACAGATAGAAAATAACACATCTTGTTATATATATCGATTATTCAAGAAAAACTTTGGATTTGAAAACTATCTGAAGACCACCCCCATCAAACTTAGAAAATACTTGATTAAATTTCGTACAAGAAATCATAAACTCCCAATTGAAACCGGACGTTGGCGAGGTATCTCTCGAGAAAATCGAAAATGTCATTTATGCAATTCAGATATCGGAGATGAATTTCATTATCTTTTGGTTTGCAGGAATTTTAGTAATCTAAGCCGCCAACTTATTGACGCACGATATATTCGACGTCCAAATATAATAAGTTTCTCATCGCTTTTGAATGTTAAAAACAAGAGTTCATTAAGAAAGCTTTCCATTTTTGTCAAAAGTATAATTGAAAGTGTGTAACTTACTCTCCCACAAAATTTTGAAACTTTTATGTGTTATTTTCAAATACATGAATCTGTTAATTTGAACGCTGAGTTATTGATAGTAAAGATACCAAGTTTGGCATAAGTTTTCGGACAGAAGTGCCCAAGCAAGGAATGTGGACCCGGATCGGGCGCCGCAGAATACGGTGTCTGATCTTGGTCTACATTGTTTGCCGCTCGTCTGGCGGGTTTTCTAACACGCATCGGCGGGTAGTGGGATGGACTTGTTTGGATTGTAGTACACGGTCAGGAGTTAAGGTGTCCGAATACTTTGGGTAGACATGGTATACTTTGATTAGTTAGCTGGTATTCTCTGCCTCGTATCATATGATTAAACTACTCTGTTCCTCATGTTGCCATTGTTTCAATGGATTGAGTGAATAAATTTAACTTGACTTGAACTTTAACTTGTTTCTGTGCCTTGTTAGAATTGAAATAAATTTTGCTTGCCAATATGTTAGATGCTGATTATATTGTATAATGTATGATGGTGTCCGGCAGATGCAAATATTAATTCACTCCAGTTACGCCATCGTGATTTGTCTTTTCGCAATCTGCTCTCCAATCAGCAATAATACATGGTAAGCAAAAAATATTTCTTAATTTAAGTGAAAAGCCCTGGGAAAGAAATAGTAATTAAGTGCTGAACTGCCAACTTCTTCACTACAGTGATGCACTTTAGGTCAAAGCACGCATTCAATTTGATTTTGTGTACTAATTATCACTAGCATGCTTAGGCAGTTGCCCTTAAGCTCATGAGTTTTAGAGTCCAAATGTTAAAATCTTCTGTTTTGTTTTCCAAACCTACTGAACAATTAAAGCATAGAGCCTTTCATAATCGCCTTCCCATAATCCTGCTATGACTGAAACACTGCTGAAACTGTCGTAGTACTATCAATCAAAGTGCACTGACAGAGTTTTGGTCAAAGCACCTTGAATGTGTCTAGGTTAGAGTCTTTGTAGAGTTTTGGTCAAAGTACCTTGAATGTGTCTTGGTTAGTGTCTTGACAGAGTTTTGGTCAAAGTACCTTGAATGTGTCTTGGTTAGTATCTTGGTAGAGTTTTGGTCCAAATACATTGAATGTGTCCTGGTTAGTGTCTTGGTAGCTCATATGGGAAAATTTGTACCATGAATGCACAATCAAAACACTGTGCCTTAATAGTAGCTTGGTTTAGTGTTTGATCCCTTCGTTTTTTCATATTGGATATTCATACCTCCAAAAAGGCGCCTCTTACACTTAAAAGATAATGATATTTTTCTTATTTCTCCATGAAAACATATGGTGTGATACTCACCAGATGTCCTCAACCAGGCGCTTCTGATGAGTACTAACAACATATATACTATCATGAAAAAATAAGAAAAATATTTACCTGATATAATGGAAGACTTTTATCATAGTATGTAAAAGGTCCAGAATTTTCTGCCTTTTTTTGAAAATTGAGACGCATATTTATGTTTTTTTTTTTTTTTGTCAAAATGGTTGCCAAAACCCAACCCTCCCTAGAAAAAAACTTGAAATGGCCTAAGCCTGCACAGTTTGATCAGAGCATTGTCTGCAAGAAGGACATCTGCACTGTTGGCAATCCAAATAACGTACATGCCTGAAGGTACATGACGAAAACACGCCTATTCAAATATATTGAAAATTTCACCACCAAAAACCAGAAGTTTTTAGATGAAAATTCTGATATTTTTTTCAAGTTTCTGCTCAAAACATAAATTGTAGGTACTCGTTAGAACCGCCTCGTCGAAATACGAACTACAGTAATAACCCTACGTATTGGGACACCTTATCTACTTACCTTACCTGTCCTAAAATTTGAAATAGTCCATTCTACCATCTCTTGATGTATCTAAAATATTGCTTTATGCATGGAAAACAGTGTAGACCCTGATCAAACACCACGTTTTGCGGCGTATGATCTGTGTCTACATTGTTTGCAAAGGTCTATCCGTCCCAAGGTTTAGGGTTATTACGGTAAATAGAGGCTTTACATTTTTCAGTTTTTTTTATTTTATCAAAAGAAAAAAAAAAAAAAAAAAAAAGATTGAATATTTTTTATTTTCTCCAATCAATCAACATACCAAAAACTCTGGTTATCTCGAACTCCAAGGGGCCATAATGTTTGGTTTGAGGTAACAGTAGTTTGAGACAAAAGCAGTCAAAGTGTAAGGAACCTGTAGCAAACTAAACCATTATTGCGATATGTTTAGTTTAACTATATAGCAGTGGTTTACCTAACATTTGAGATAACAATTAAGAGTTGACTGCATTGTATAGAATACACATGGTGACACAACTGTAATGAGTCCTAAAACGTGAGTTTTTGTGGAGGTATAAAGCCAGCTTATTAAACTGTTTGTTTCCCTTACCCGACCTGGTCTGTAACAAGAGGGTCAGTCAGTCGGTAAAGTATTACTATTATTTCATGGAAGAAAATAATTTTCATTCATAAGAATGATAATCCTCTGAATCTCTTTTAAATTGTTTTAAAAAGATTTTCAATACTGAAGTTTTCTATCAAACAAGAGAGCTAACTGAGATGGCCCTGTATCGCTCACCTGGTTACTAGACAAGTTTCGAGTGAACTGGCCTTTCGGTTCAGGAGAAGAAGTTCAATATCAAGATGGCGGTCATGGGGTTCATCTCGGATTTGGATTTTCAATCGGAACATTTACATTTATTTTTAATCTACAAAAAAAGGTAAGAGAAAAGTCCAGGGAGTGCCACAATCACAAACCGCAGCCCTTCCCAAACCCCAAGAGGAAGAGGAAACCGACAAATCTAAACAAGCAAAAACCGAACAAACGTACGAAAAGCACTGAGATTAGCTCTCTCTTCCCCAAGCAAGGTAATCGCAATACTAAAAGGACTGAAAAACACAAGAACAAAATGACACACGGAAAGACATACAACAAATTGCCTCGTAGAATAAACCACAAAGCAACAAAGAGAAAGACTAACACCGAGACCACCGCCTTAGAACGGTCGGTAGAGCAAACCACCGGGGGGTTTAAAGCACTTTTACAGCTAGCTAACTTCACCCTTGGTCCCGATGCTACTCTTAATACAGATATACATAAAAATTCGGTTCGCATAAAGGCTCACAATTCACCTTGATCCTTTCAATGGAGTTTTGTGTCAATTGACCTATCAGGAGAAAAAGTTATAAATAGCTTTTCAACATGGTGACTATGGCAACCATCTTAGATTCTGATCTGAACAATTCAAGCTATTTTTGATCTACAAATCACCTTAATACTTCCTATCAAGTTTCAAGTCAACTGGCCTTTCCGTTCAGCAGCAATTCATAATAGATTTTCAAGATGGCGACTGTGACAGCTCTTGGAGTTTCAATCAGTACTTCGTTACATATATTTGATCTACTTTGAAATACATACATGGTGGCCATCTCGAGTTTCTGATCGGAAGGATTTATACTATTTTTTAATCTGCAAGTCACCTCGATACTTTCTACTAAGTTGTTTGACAATTTGGTTCAGGAAAAGAAGTTCAAAATTGATTTTCAAGATGGCACCAGTGGAGGCCATCTTAGATTTTCAATCGGGGCGATTTTAGCTATTTTTAATTTACAAGTCACCCCAATCCTTCCTACCAAGTTTCGAGTCAATTGACCTTTATTCAGCAGGAACAGTTTAAAATAGACTTTCAAGATGGCAGCCATCTTGAATTTCAAATCGACACAATTTTAGCTATATTTTTAATCTACAATTAAGTTGCCCTGATACTCCCAAGTTTCGAGTCAAATGGCCTTTCTGTTCATAAATAGATTTTCAAGATGGCCAATGTGGCGGCCATCTTTGATTTCTGGTTGGAATGATTTTAGCTATTTTTGATTTGCAACTCAACCTGACACAAATTCTTAACAAGTTTTGAGGCAAATGGCCTTTCTGTTCAGAAGAAGAAGTTCAAAATAGATTTTCAAGATTGATTTCCAATCTGAACGACTTAGCTATTTTGATCTACAAGTTGCCCCGATACTTCCTATCAAGTTTTGAGAACTGGCCTTTCCGTTCATGAGAAAAAGTTCAAAACAGATTTTAGATGGCCGTTGCGGCGGCCATCTTGGATCTCCAATCGAAAGAATTTTAGCTATTTGAGATCTCACCCTGAAGTCACCCTGATACTTCCTACCAAGTTTAAAGTCAACTGACAAAGACAAGAAGCTAAATATAGATTTTCATGAAGGCCACTATGTTAGCCATTAGCCATCTTGGATTTCAGGTCGGAACAATCTTAGCTATTTTTATCTGCAAGCCTACAAAGTTTCGTGTCGACTGGCCTTTCAGTTCAGGAAAAGAAGCTCAAAATAGATTTTCAAGATAGCCATCATAGTGGCACTATTGGATTTCTGATCAGAATTATTTTAACTTTTCTTTTTATCTACAAGTCGCCCCGATACTACCTATCAAGTTCTTGAAAAGAAGCTCAAAACAGATTATCAAGAAGACCACCATACATGGTGGTCATCTCGAATTTCTGATCGAAAATGTTTTAACTATTTTTGATGTGCAAGTCACCCAGATTCGTCCTACCAAGTTTCGAGTTGATTGGGCTTTCGGTTCAGGAGAAGAAGCTAAAACATATTTTATAATTTTTAGCTCTGGTAGCCATCTTGCTCATTGGAGCAAAAGTATTTTAGCTATTTTGGTAGAGAGTCACCTTGGCAACATTCCTGTAAAGTTTGATTCAAACTGGCACAGAGGTGTAGGAAGAGTAGTCATTTAAAGCAAATTTTGTATGCCGCACGATGGACGGCGGACGTTTGTTTGTGTTGAGGTTTTACGGGCCATGTTGAGTGCAGTCACTTTACCTAACCACAATTTTAATGGACAGAATAAGTCCTCAAAGCAGTATTGTGTGCAGTCTTTTGCCAGAAACTGACAACAGCTCTTCTTGAATCAACGGAAGGGTGAGAATGACGGTAGAAAATATTTCAAGATCAATCTCCGCGAAAAAATGTTGCCGGTGGGAATTGAACCCACAACCTCCTGATCATCAGTTGGACGCGCATCCAACTGAGCCACCGAAGAGGTTGACGGCAGATGACGCACGATGGATGAGGCATGACAGAAATTGAGAGATCACAATAGCTCATCTTGAGCACTTCGTGCTCAGGTGAGTTAATACTATATAAAAAGAGGAATATACTTAAAAAAACTCTCCAAACCACCAATTTAAAACTGTGATTAAGAAACATATTTTGATTCTGAAATCATAAAAATACCGCATTTATCTAATTACCGTACATACTCATATAAGCGCACAGTAAAGCAAATCTTAGTCTTCAGATAACAGCCCGTGTGCTTTTATCTACTTCTTTCTAAAAGTATATGTTGTTGGAACTCATTTGTATTGTCTCGACTTGTCGAGGCAATTCAAAAAAAAGTACCAATGACATATGCTGTTTGAAAATAATCAGTTTAAAATACCGTATAAGCATCTTAAAACAGTCCTCTCATGAAATATTCAGCTGATTTGTTTTCTTTAACACGTGCCTTATTAGGTAGTTATTTTCCTGAACTGAACTATTTTTAGTAAACTTGAAAAACCTAAGTGCACAGTGCAGTAATTAGATCGAATATAGTAGTATGCGTAGGGTCAATTGTAATGGGTTAGTGGGGTAAGGGGAAACAAAAATATTTTAATTTTGGCCTAAGAAAAACAAGTATGTTCAGTCCAACCTCAATAGCTCGAAAACCAATGGTTCGTTTACCATGGCTATATATTCGAACTCGTTTTTGAGTCCCTACGAAATTCTTCTGATAGCTCAAGAAAACAATTAAATATTTAAGGAAATTCTCTTATTTTACCATGAAAATGTATGTTGTGTGTAGTCATTAGAATTGTCACATGGAGGTGATTCTAATGAGTACACTCAACATACAATTATTGTGTAGAAACTCGAAAAGATTTCCCTACATTATTGCTATTTGCTTCCTGATCTGGCGCCATGATTAACCCTCAATGGCTCGAACTACCCATATCTCGAAGAAATTTCTATTGTCCCAAAAATGTTCAAGCCATTGAAATTCGACTGTATAGCACTCTTATCTTGAAACATGGTAAACAGGACCTACCATCTTTTGCTTCATTTAGTTCCACCTGAAGCAGAGTACCAGCAGTAGGATCTTCTCTAGCAGCAAAGCCACTATAGACAGTGGCATCTGATAAACTGTTGTCCTTGTAGACTGCCCTGGCAGTGCGGCACTGTAGTTGGAAAGGAGCCGAAGGTATGTCCAGCATGATATATTCACCATGACCATTGAAGGTATACATCCTTTTGTCTAGAGTCTTAATGTGAGGATCTCCAAAACCACCACCTGTGTAAAAACAAGTTTTATCCCTTAGTACATTACTTACGATAAATGTCCTAAAACTTTGTACACCAACTTGTCTAATAAAATGGGAAAACATTGTCAAAATAGCTCTGTCAAATTATAAATTTGGTCTAGCAGCATTTCTATTATGTAGGCACTCACAACATTGTTATATTCGAAATGAATGACTATCTGTACCTGGTAGACGCAGTCAGTTAATTGTATATGCATTTCACTTGCACAACCAAATCTAATACTGATTAGTTCAGTCAGATATATTTTATTAAATTTCAATGACTGTGTGTTAGAGGTGAAAAGTAACCATAATCTCAATACTATTTGAAATGAATGCATCCAGAGGAAGTGCATAATTTAACCCCCTCCCCTAGTCAGAATAGAAAAATCTCACTATACCTAGCCAAAACTGTGGTATGCTGTAACAGGTGTGTGTGGGTCGAACAGCATGGAATTCTTTACACAGTCCAGCTAAATCACAACAGATATGCTGATATTTCTCATCCTGAAGATCATGAGCACTTGGAAACCAGAAACTGTTCCACTTGTTAAATGTTCCAGCTGCTCTTCCAGACGAAATGAAGGCACCCGAGGATGTCTTGTATGTACATGTCTGAAATGTACATTATTTACCCTAAGTATTTGGACATTTTATTTATCTACCATACTTGTCCGAAAATTTGAAATAGTCCATTCTACTACCTCTTGACGTGTCCAAAACACTGCTTTATGTATTGCAAACAATGTAGACCCTGATCAGACGCCGGGTTCTGCGACGTCTGATCTGGGTCTACACTTTTGCAAAGGCCTATCTGTCCCAATACTTAGGGTTATTATAGTATTACAATATTTACCCTAAATATAAAGGCAAATTAATCAATAAAGCGATAAAGCAAATTTGCAGCAGACGACATTCTAAAACTGATTACTACTTTTCAGAGAAAATAAGAGTTAATATTTCATGTGAACCGTCTGCTTATTTTCTCTCAAAAATAATATGAATATATTTTAATCCATTTAAGTCTAGCATCCCATAAAATGGACATAGGCAAACTGTGTAGACCCAGATCAGACGACGCAGAACACGGCGTCTGATCAGGGTCTACACTGTTTGCATTAAGTTCAGAAATTTCTAAAAAATATGATAATAATAAAAACTGACCAGACACCCCTTATATAGGTAATAGACCTGTCCAAAGGTTAAGGTAGAAGAATCCATTCAGCATAAATTGGTTAAAGCGTCCTCTGCTGTAGTTGAGCTTAGCACTTAAAGAGTAAACTCATTCCTTTTTAGTCCTAAATTCAGAACAATTACGCTCTGTTGCCTGGTGATAAGTCTGAAACTTCTGGTTGAGGATCATTACGAAAACGTGCCCATTCAAATATATAGAAAATTTCACCTTCAAAAACTGAAAATTTTCAGATAAAAAAAAATCAGATAATTCTCATATACTGTTCAAAACATAGATTGTGGGTACTCGTTAGAACAGCCTCGTCGAGGTGGTTCTAACAAGAACCACAATTTATGTTTTGAGCAAACGTAAGAAAAAAAATGTATATCCCTGTAAACCCCAGTTTTACTATATAAAAGTGGGGTTTAAAGGGTCAAAATTATATAGACATGTTTTTGTGATAGATCTTGATCAGACACTGCATTCTGAGCTGAGTATCCCATTCCCTAATCTAGCTATCCTAATCTGTAAGGTATAAATGGCAGTTTATCTCACAACTCTTGGTTAGATATTTTAACTCATTTTCTTATTTTTCCCTGAAAATAGGTTTTGACAGTTTGATGCAAGTTGTCCTTAAGGGGAGACGTTTCAATTTGCATGAAATGTCAATTCGTATTTCCTTGGAAAAATAAGAAAAATATTTAAAGTGTCACTTGCTGAAAATTTTACCAGCATTCTAATTATTAACCCATTTTAGTCTGGAAACCCCCAAAAAGGTAATTGGCGAACGGTGCAGACAGAGATCAAACATTGTGGAACGCTAGGTCTGATCAGGGTCTCTACTGTTTGCAGATAGTTTAGCCATTTTTGGTTAGGAATATCTAAATCACATAGCCTGACATATCTAAAATTAAAATTGGATTCTTCCAATATTTAGTGAGAGGAGTCCATTCAGTCTAAAATATGTTAAAAGTCATAATTATAGTCCATATTTAGAAAACATGCTGTTGAATGGTGGATAATGTGAGAATCAGGCATACCTTTCCATGAGGTAAATTTCTCCATCTGGGAAACATTGATGCTGTAAAGGTTTCTGTGAAAACCGTCCACCAGGGAACCCACTGGAACCGGTTGTCAAAAATTAGAAACCAGCTTGAACACGGGCACTGTGGCATACTGTTGAGGGCCGATGTGTATTTCTGAATAAAGGGTTTTTCTGTCTTCAACCATTTTCTGCAGGTCAATCTGTAATTTTCTATTGCAGCAGTTCCTAAGCTTATTTTGTAGATTGCAAAACCTCTTCTTCCTGAAAGGTATATATAGAGGATATTTACTGTTTTGAAGTGAATACCAGAAATATTTTCATTTCTAATGGAAATACATCAGTGAAAAATTGAATGTTTTTATTATATGAGATGAAATATAATTTATGGTATTTACTTAAAAAGAGTAAATTTTCCCTTTATTTTATTGTTTTGTTACAAGTTGTTTCTGACGTCATAACGGACGTCGGCAAACAAAACGTAAACGTTATGGCGTCGACGTTCATTACCTACCACATGAAGCGCTAGACAGACAAAACCAAACTTTCGTCAAATCAAAACAATTTTGGCGCTAAACTATTCCTCATTTTCTAATTAAGAAAATGAAAACCCGCAATTAATAGTTTAGTTCAGAAACAGAGAATTTACAGGCATTCAAACAAACCAAGCGGCCGTTTGCATCTGTTTGGGTAAGAAGGGAGGCTACCAATAATGAAGACTACCGACGTAATAATTTCCAAAACGAGCGGTGACGTGATAGTTTTCATATGTGAAAAACATCGATATTTTTTCACTTGTGAAATATCATTATATTTTCATTTTGGATATACATTTTCACTGCTTGCAATTATATAAATAACCGTATTTGACCTAATTACTGACCATGCTCCTATAAGCACACAGTCAAGCAATTCCGTAGTCTTTAGACTACAGCCAGTGTACTTTTTGTTTGCTTCTTTATAAAAGCATATGTTATTGGTATCAGAAGCTTATAATTCTACTAAGGGGGCTATCAGCTCTTTAGTACAGGGTATGCACCATGTAGTGTGTGGATTGCCTATCGTATGATTGACTGCTGACTGAGAGCTTATCAGGAATACAATCTAGTTCTCTTAGAGAAACTGTTATGATAATAGCTTTAACGGTGACTCTGCAGTATTTCATTAAATGTTAAGAAATAATAATTACAAATGCCAGGTGCCCAGTCAAAGCTTGTTGACACTGAGCATGCTGGGTAAGAAATTCAACAAAAGACATTTTGAAATATTTTTTCTTATATTTTTTCCCAGAAAATTGGGTTTGACATTTCATGCAAACTAGGAGACAGTTTGTCTGAAATTTCAAACCCCGTCTCCTGGAGAAAATAGAAAAAAATATCAAATTGTCGTCTGTTGAATTTGCTCAAAGAGTGGTAGGAAATAAAACTTCAAATAATTTCTTAATCTGATCTTCTTAATTTGCAGCAATTAATGCAAATCAATGCTGGAGTCAGCTAGCCAATGAAATGGTAATTTGTAAGTCGTTTCAAGGATTATAGCCCCGTTAGCAGAATAATAAGCCTCTGATGGGTACCTATTTGATCACAATTCAAATGTGAACCTACATCATATGATTTCTTAACGAAAATCAGAAAAAAACAAAAATCAAAACAAAACACACACACACACACACACACACACACACACACACATCGCATAAGCATCATTTGATAAGTCTTTCACTGATCTTTTTTTTTAAAGTGGGGTACCCTGAGTATAGATAGATAGGTACAAATTTTACCACAAGTTTTCCCAGTATTTTGGAAAATCCAAAGCACACAGTGCAGTAATTAGGTTGAATACGGTATGTTATCACTTAAATATTCAGACATAACAACACCTTATCACTCCTATAACTCCAGTTAAGGCACTTTTTGAACTAATAAGAGCTGCTGCAGGACAGAGTAGCTTGTCTGAATCGAGTTTTGCCTCTAAAACTAGTATCACATGATAGCAGAAAAAAGAAACTATTATAAATAAACCTTAACCAAAAACTTTTAACATCTTTTTCTCTGTCTGTGACCTTGACCTCAAGATAGTTCATGTGGGTCAAGATGGTACAGTATAGAACTTCAGATTAGTATCTAACATCAGGGTAAGTATACAAACTACTTCCATCCAGAGGATTGGTCAGGAGATATAGCTTTTTTTCTAAAAAAAAAAAACAAAAAAAACTTTAACAAATGCTGACGCCGATGCTGATGCCATGGTGACTGCAATAGTTTTAGCGGTACCTTCGTACAGGCAAGTTAATAAATAAACAAAGAACAACTTAAATAGCGAAAAAAAAAAATGATGATACGACTTCTAGGATCATTTTCTTCATGTCTCCATAAAAACACATGATTCGGGCACTCATTAGAAGTGCCTGAGCTAGGAACCGCAACCTATGTTTTTATTGCGGGTCGTCTTGACGGCTCGCAAATACAGGAGTTGAGCTAATCACACATCAAATTTGGGAATTATACCGATCCGGAAGCGGCATTTGACATAGTAGTCGTGCATCGGATAACGAATAGAATAGAATATTATAGCCTCTCTAAAGCCTAACGTCCCATAAAAACATAAAAAGGACAGTGGCAAACAGTACATACCCAATCAGACGCCGCGTTTAGACGGCGCAAAACGCGACGGCTGATCTAGGTCTGCTCTGTATTAGGGATAGAAATCTTTATAATACATGATAAATTACGGGGAATGGCTACAACGTCCTGTTGTTTTTTTGGATAACCGAAAGCCTCTATACGGGAGATTATAAAATTCTTTTCTACGTCATCGCGAAGTACACTTTATAATTCACTTAATTATTAGAGCTGAATAGTTGTATCGATACAACGATTTTATTTGATTATTGTCATTGTATAATGCTAAATGAAAAATTATATCACAGTTCAATATATATTCAGTAGTATAAAATTTTATTTCAGTGTCTTCACCTCGGTCTTCACAGTGTTGAAAACGGAGATAAAGTATGATTATTTATAATGTATGTGAATTAAGGGAGAATACTCTATTCATTTTTTTTCAAGTTAGTTGTACAAGTATCGGCTTTCAAAACAATCCAGAAAACATAATAACATAATAAGTTTACAAATCCAAAGAAGTGCTGTGGATGATATTTGTTCAGGATTTGCCTGCTGGCCTCCGAGATACTGACATTTGTTCATTTGTACCAGGCCAGAAAATGAAATACTAAATGGATTATGTAAACCAATGTTCCTTAAGAATGTCGCTATAAAATAGAAGTTCCATTAATATCGTCATTTAGTTATTCATGGTGGAATATTTCAATGAATAAAAATTCTGGCAGCAAGCAAGAATTTTGTGCACAGACATAGTACAGAAAAACCCTTATTTTCATTAAAACTTGCAGTTCAAAGCTAATTCGGACCTGGAACTTCACCATGAACTGATGGTCAATGTCACTACCATTTTATCACACCTTAGTGCTGTTTTTGAGGTAGTGAAAAGCCGATGGAAGTCTGATCTCTGGTTAATGACGAAGTGAATATTACTTGCAAACTTGTCTGCTCATACTCTCACCCATTCTCCTTAAAAAATCGGACATCCTTTAACTATGAAATGAACCCGTTCTAAGAGTACCTTTACTGGCATTAAAATGAAAACATTCCATTGTCGAATTAGCAGATACTAGTCAAGGACTCTCCCATCTAGTGATCTACTACAGTCAAAATGTTGAAAAATACAGGATAGAAGTAACAGTCAAGAAACAAATACCGTGACACATATTACTTTTGTATACGACAGCGGTAACTTCAACAGTTCGGAGTGAAACTAAATTCGGAAAATAAGGAGTCATTCAGGTTAGTTCAGTGAATACTGATACGTATGCCATCATGTGCGGTATAATCGTCATAGGCGTACGTGCAATTGTTTAAGCTAAACGACCCGATAGCTTTTTGAAAAAGCTAATACTTGTTATTTTTTTTGTTCATTTACTTACCCGATCATAGCCGGGTCTGCCAATAATCTTTCATGAAGATTGATGGTGAAATATTTTCTACGGTTATTCTCACTGAGTCTTGAAAGGCAACTGTCAGTTTCTGGTGAAAGCATGTGCATAGGTACTGAATGACCGCTTAGAGGACTAAGCCTGTCCAGGAAATAATGGTTAGGTAAACTGACCGGTTCAACCTGACCTTGTTGGGCTATTAACCCTACTCCTATTGAATCGAGATATGTCCTGCCTTTGCAAACAGTGTAGATCCAGATCAGTTGGCTTCTGACCAACTGATCTGGATCTGCACTGTTTGCCATTAAGTATTTGAATTTATATCAACAATCTAGATCAAGTTATCTGATTGGCTGAAAATTAGAAATGGGTGTGGCATCTTAATTTACTCAGAAGGACAAGGGTTAAACTCCAAACCAACCAGTCAATTTACTCATAGCAGCAGATAAGATGGGTATCTAAATCATTTATCTTATTTCTCCACAAAAACATATACTGGTGGTACTCATTAGAAATGCCTCTGTGAAGTGCTTCTAATAAGTACCCACAACATATGTTTTCATGGAGAAATAAGAAAATACTAATAATTTTCAGTTGAAAAAGCACTTTATCTGGAGCTATGCTTGCTTATTTGGTGTAATTTGTGTTAGTTTATGGTGCAATTTTTTTTAACTTACCACCCTGTACTAAGTTGATATCAGCTCTACGTAACCATGACCCATTCTCTGAGTTTGGACTTCTAACAATTTTTCCATTAGCAACATAACCTATGAAGATATCACCAACTTGAAAATTCATTCCATTAGTAGCATAACTGTACAACACATAGGTGTCTTCTCCATTGTATGACAAAACCAGCTGGAAGGTTGATGTCTGTAAATATATACAATAATGACATAGTTCTAAATAAGGCACTTTTTTTCAACCAAAAACTACTGACAATTTTATTCCGCCAAAACAACATATGTTGAGGCATTCATTAGAAGCGCCTTGATAAGGCGCTTCTAATGAGTACCCACAACACATGTTTTCATGGAGAAATAAGAAAAATATTCTGTGGACAACCCCTCTTATCGGGAGCTATGGCCTCCTGAGAGGGATACCCAGATAACTTATTTTCTTACTTCTATAAGAAAATGTATGTTGCGGTTACCATAGTTCCAAACAAGGTGTTTTGTCAACCTAAAATATTGATGTTTTTCTTATTCTGCACAAAAATCTATGGTTTGATACTTGTACTGATTAGCAGCACCTCACCTATGCTTTTGTGGAGAAGTAAGAAACATATTTACCTGACATCCCTATCCAAAGCCATGGAAAACACACTATGCATTGGAATTTAGTTGCTGGGTGCTATCAGGATGCTTAGGAGTACTAACATAGTTAAGATAAGACACATAATAATTTCTTATTTCTCCGCAAAAACAAATGTTGTGAGTTCTCATTAGATGCATCTCGACAATGTATGTTTTTGTGGATTAATAAAAAAAGTACCAGTACTTTTTGGTTGAAAAATGGACCTTATCTTGAGTTATGTATAACAACATCAACAGGAGACAATTTGCATGAAATGACAAATGAGCAAGAGACCAACAGAACCTATAATAAGACCTGTGTGACAAGCAAAGACTCAGATCAGTCTGTACATCCACCCAGTACGACAAGAGTTCTCGTTTATGTTTGTTTGTGTTGCGGTTTTACGGCCAAGTCAACCCAACGGGGTGATGCCTAGCTCAGTCAATTTACCTAACCACTCTTTTACGGGGCTGGCTTAGTCCTTTAAGCGGTTAACCAGTATTTTGCACATTCTTGAATCAGCAGAAGGGAGTGAATTACCGTAGAAAATATTTCATGATCAAATTTCTACGAAAGAGTGTTGCCGACTCAAAATCCTATTTTCTGGGAAAAATAAGAAAAAATAAGAATAAATTAATTTGCTGTCTGCTGAATTTACCAACAGCATGCTAACATAGGAATGAATTTCATTTTTGTTGATTTCTTCTAATGTGCAAACACTGGCGAGTCACAAAAAAAACTGAATAAAGCCCAAAAGGCTTTATGTTAAGTTTGTGAGTATTTTGCTGGCATTTACACATCAATAAAATCCACAAAGATTAAATGCGTTTCTTATAATTCCAACTAGGACATATCTACGTTGAAAATATGGGTAAAATAACTCATTTTAGAAATTAGCCTGAAGAAAATAGTTCCAGGATTCCTGCTCATTTGAATAATGGAAGTATAAACCACATTCCCAAACTGCTCTTGGTCAGTCAAATTGCGCTAAATAACTTTAAGCCTGTTGAGCTGAAATTATGTTGAAATAAAGCATCTTATATGTCCAAGGAGCTCTATGATTTGCTTGGGACAAATAAAAAAATATGTGTGTTTAGGATAACATGATAGAAAAAATATGCAGGGTAGGTAAGAATATATTCGGACTTCGCACCATAGTTCACATAAAATATTTTACCAGGTCTGTTTGAATATCCTTAGATAGAATGGCAAACAGTGTAGACCATGATCAAACTGTTCTGGGTCTACAATGTTTGCTCAGGCACACTTGTTCAAATACGTTGCATAAATATTTTCCCAATAACACCTATTTTATATTCATTATTTTTGAGAATGTTTTTAGTTTTGATTTGGGTTTCAAGAATATTTCACCTTTATCGAGCCGATCGTTCATCAAAGGTGGGCAAAAACCGGAGAACTCGGGGAAAACCACCTGATCATCCGTTAGCAGAACTTGGCATTCCCAGTCTGTGGCCAGAGTGAGGCTCGAATCACAGCAGTGAGAAACCTAATGGATTTTTTTAAAGAAAACATGGAAAACAAATAGCTAGATTACGTAGGGAAAATAAGGTAGGGTAGGGTTACCATAAACACACATATTTTATTGGCCTTACCTCAGCTGCTAAGCCGAGTAAATGTGCCACATTTTCCCATGTCACTTTCAGTATGAAATCGGACTTGTATTCCTGCAAACTCTGTGTCGACCTCACTACGTTATCGACTGTGACCACATCAATGTCATACTCCAAAGCACCATCATCTACGGTGTCTATTGTACGGTAGAAAACATTTCCTGTATTCAGAGTAGTGATATCTGTGAAAAATGGCAACAGCGTGTACCTTGATGAAAATTCCTCATCCTCAAGCTCGCGTCCAGCTGCTGGTACTGTGTATGCTTCATACATACTATTCATCGATACAACACCATTTGTGCAAATCTGAAAATTGTAAGACAAATAATTGAGGCAAAATTCTATTTTATTTTTTTTTTCAATCTTTCATCACTAAAGTTAGAGGAGACGTTAAGTAGGAAGGAGTTATTTGATGATAAGTAATATTTCCTTATTTTTCCATAAAAAGACATATACTCTGGGTAGTCATTAGAAGTGCATTATTGTTTTCTTCATCTTATATCTGTGGTCAGCTCCACCTAAGGTATGAATTCGCCCTAACATGCCTGGGTTACTATTTTGGTGTTTGGAACTCTAATTTTCAGAGAAATTTAGCAAAATTACATTGCTGGTCTCTTATTTAACCAGTGTTTCTTCCATGAGAATGGTAACCGTCGATTTCAGTATGTTGTCATTGGCAACAAAGACACATACTTCGTTTGGGATCACTCTGATGCGCCACAAATATACTCAGATGCAGATGTCATAAAGATGCTGGAATATCTAATCGACAATATTTTTGTGGAGTTCGACGGACGGATATTTCAGCAAACAATCGGCATATCGATGGGTAATAACTGTGCACCGTTACTTGCCGACTTGTTTTTATACTCGTATGAGGCGGAGTTTGTACAAAGTCTCCTCCAAGCAGGCAGGAAACACCTCGCACAACAATTCAATTTCACCTATAGATATATAAATGATGTATTGTCTCTGAAAAACACAAAATTTGCAGAGTATTTGGAATTCATCTATCCACGTGAACTTGAAATAAAGGAAACAACGGAGACTGCAGCCTCCTCCTCATACTTGGATTGTTATCTCTACATTGACAATGGGAAGCTTACTACTAGGCTTTACGACAAACGGGATGACTTCAGTTTTCCCATTGTTAACTTTCCATTCCTGAGCAGTAATAACCCTTCAGCACCAGCATACGGCGCTTACGTTTCACAGTTAATCCGTTATGCCAGAGCCTGTTCAAATTATCAGGACTTCATGGAGCGTGGGAAAGTGCTCACTACAAAACCAAACTGGTAGCAACACTTAAGAAGTTCTATGGGAGACTGGGAGACATCATGATCTGGTCAATCCCTACAATGTGGCAGTTTCCAGAATTGTTTCTGATGTTTTTACCAATGACGCGCCATAAATAGACTTCCCAAATCCCGGACATACGCTTCTACCGATATTTTCTTCGTTCAGGCCTATGGGCATGGTGGGCGAAGCTTGCTTACCAAGTAATGCTTACTATCCGCGGATGTTTGATTACACCTTTTTATTCTGGGGTCCATGTCTGTTGGGCGGAACATTCGGATTCGTCATTTGTTTACGGATTTATGAGTTTGGATTATGGCTTAGGTACCATGACCGCAACTACTTTCAAAACCCCAGACGAGAACCCTTTGGAAACCTACCACATAACTATATGTTTATACACAAATTATAAGATTGGAATACACATCATTACCCAGTTACCATAACCCTAAATATTGGACACCTCAACTCCTTACTGAACGTCCTAAAATTTAGAAGTTGTCGGTTCCATATTACTACCTGTTGATTGATTGAGGTTTTACGGCCTAATCAACCCACTAGGGCTATGTCGAGCGTGGTCATATCAGTTGATCTATCCAGTTACTTTTCCTGGACAGGCTTATATATATATATATATGGGCACCCCGCTCCAAGAAAACCGGGGTTTAATGACACATTTTTTGAGATTTAGTTTTTTGTAAAATCTTATTCCCCTTCCAATTCTTAGTCTATAAGTGAAAAACTTTTTGCGATATTTCTCTTATTTTAATTCTACAGCCGTTTGATTGATAGAGGTAATTCACACAACTTTAATGCTTTGACGTCATCATCACGTCAGAATTTAATCAAATAATGTAAAACGCCACGTAACTAAGCAAATAGTGTGCTATTCAACAATAACAAAAGATACAAAGTGTTTTATACTCAAGGAGTGCAGTGTCTATCTGTGTGTGTGTGTGTGTGCGGGTGGGTGGGGAGGGGGTGGCGGGGTGTGGCTATACCATGCGAAACAGTGGAAATTACCCGGGATTGTTGCGAAAACGACCGGTCAAAATCGGTAATGTGCTGTCATTTTCCATTTTGTCGTTCTGACAAAAAAAAAAAAAAAAAAAAAAACAAAAAAAACAACCAAAAACAAAACAAACAAACAAAAAAAAAAAAAAAAAAAAAAAAAAAACAACAACAACAAAAAAAAAAAAAAAAAAAAAAGAAAAAAAAAAACAACAACAAAAAAACAGGAAAGGCTAAGTGTAAGTAGCAAGAAACCAGATATTTATGTTGGCAAACTGGATGCGTAACTGTATTGTCGGCATCGTTGAGAACACTCGCGTGCAATTACTTTTTGCGAAAATCTAATCTTTTTCACTCTTTTGTATGAGTTAGATTTCCTGCCCTGCCCCCTCCACCCCGCCACCTTGATACTAGAACCAGAGAGAGAGAGAGTCAAGTTCATTGTTCACAGTCAAGCCATCAAATAAAATTACACTACTGGCTAGGTAAAGCCGGACACAAAAAAAGAGTTTGGTAAAAGCGCCTATTGAACGGACGGACAGTTCTTTATAAATAATTTTGTCGTCTTGTTAATCCGTTCCGCTGAATAATGTGTGGCAGGACATTACGAGCTGCATCACTATCTCGTTTGACGTGCATAAGTGCAGGATTCGTGGCGATCATTCGAAAATACTAGTATTTTATGAAAACAGGGCGTACGATAAATAATCATAGTTACAGCGAGAATTAATGCTAAAACCCCTTCATGTAGACCATCCTGAATGCAGTGGTACTCTGTGTGTTCAGATCAATCTTCTTGGCAGTTTAATCTGTGTCTGCACTTTTCGACAAGTAAACACATAAACATACATATTAACATTTAGATCTGACAACATCAATTAGGGTTAGTTGATGATGATGACTTGGGATGTAAACTGTAACTTTTTCTCCCCTGAGGTTCTGGTGGACTCTTCTGTCTTTGAATTCGGACATACCATTGCTGCAAATGGGGGTGCCATCGAAAAAAAAAAAAAAAAAAAAAAAAAAAAAAGAAAAAAAAAACTACAACAAAAAACAACAACAACAACAACACACACACACACACACACAAACGGAATTGCATAGTAGACTCTGATAAGTCGGCTCGTTACGACCAGGGTTTTCCTTGTCAATAAAAACGCGAGACTTGGTTCCTTTTTGACTCTGATGTGCCCTAAACCTTCATCTTAGAGAAACATTGATGTCCTTTAAAATTTGTAATACTTTCTGTAAAATTCAAGCGATCAATCATTGAAATTAACTCATATATCCCCTAAAATATGGGACAAAAGAGACGTATGTCCCCTTAAATAAATTTCTGAGAGATAACCCTGGTTACGAGATCTTGATCTTCATTGTTTGCATAGGTAACTGTTTGGTCTACAGAGTTAAGAGTTAATCGGAGGGATACACTGGCTAAAATCATTTGGTTAAAGGATTTGACACATTTCTTAAACTTAAAAGCTAAACCATTTAAAATGTATGGATATATCTATTAGGAGACAATTTTCTGGGAAAAATAAGAGAAGTGTCTTGTGTCTTCTGTTGAATTAGCCCAGTGTGTCAAAGCCTAAATCGAACTATTAACAATGTATCACTAATTTATTGATATATTGTCCAATACTTAGACTATTGTTAGGTACACCACAAAGAATATGATCACTAGTATTACACAATAAGATCACACACACACACACACACACACACACACACACACACACACACACACACACACACACAGGGGAAAATTAATTGTATAAATACAACGTTCAACTGAATTTAAATAATATTTTGAAAACTTGTATCATCCAACATATGTTCAAAATTAAATGATAAAAATGAATAGCTTTTTGCAGATTATAAAAATAGATAAAAACCGAAAAAAAGTTGCTTTTACCCGGGTCGGGAGATTCTTAACGCGGTACCGTAACCCCTCAGCCACCGGGTTTGTTGCTATGTATGACGTTCATTTTAAATGTATTTATATGTATTCGTGTTTGGCTATTTTCTAAAAAAAATCATTTATATTAAGTCAAGCTAAACAGAAATTTGTAAACACGCTACAACTTAAATGTATGATTTTATAAAACAAAATAATTGAAAGAAAAAAAAAATATAACGTCTGCAAATTTAAGGCTCAAATTATAGCAGATGCGGAGCAGTAGAATGTGCATTGCATAAAATTTGCAACACAAATCCCGTGAGACTAATCATTTTGTATCAGTTACAGTATCAAAACCCGTTTAGGAAATAAATATCAAACGCCAGGGTAAATCTGATTAATGACAGACTCAAAATCGAATGGATAATTTCAGTTTAACGGGAAACCTCAAAAAAAAGGTAAGAGAAAAGTCCAGGGAGTGCCACAATCACAAACCGCAGCCCTTCCCAGACCCCAAGAGGAAGAGGAAACCGACAAATCTAAACAAGCACAAATCGAACAAACGTACGAAAAGCACCAAGATTAGCTCTCTCTTCCCAAAGCGAGGTAATCGCTATACTAAAAGGACTGAAAAACACAAGAACAAAATGACACACGGAAAGACATACAACAAATCGCCTTTGTAGAATAAACCACAAAGCAACAAAGAGTAAGACTAACACCGGGACCACCGTCTTAGAACGGTCGGTAGAGTAAACCACCGGGGGGTTTAAAGCACTTTTACAGCTAGCTAACTTCACCCTGGGTCCCGATGCTACTCTTAATACAGAAACACATAAAAATTCGATTCGCATAAAGGCTCCCAACTCAGTAAATGCATCAAAGCGAAAACACAAAAATCAAATTAATCACTATAATAAACAAAGACGAGTACTCATGGCTAATTCTACTGTATGCCAGAGTAAATGAAAACCAATAGTTGAACCACGGCGGGCCGAGCCAAAGACATATCGTCAAGCCCCAACCCAGTGGTTAAAGTTTTACGAAGAAGCCGTCATTGGGTCTGCGGCCCGAACCGCCGTCATGCAATTAAAGAGTGAAGCAAGCCCTCGTTCGAGTGATAATGAAACAAAAGCAAACAAACTCAAATATTTTATATTTTATTTGTACAAATATTGAAATTACTTCTACATCTCTATCTTCTGGCTCGACACCTGCCTCTTTGTAATATAAATGTTTTGTTCAAACATTTCGTGTAATTTAAATACAATTCTCTTCCGTGTTTACAAACTGCGGCAAACGTCAGACGAATTACATGACGTCATTAAATCGCTGTTTTCCTAATGTCATTAAGAGTGTCAATAAGCCCCGTTTTCCTGGGGCGGTGCTCATATATATATATATCATATATATTATAGTCCTCTAAGCAGTTAAGCAGTAATTGTGCACATTCGTTTGACAGAAACTGACAACTGCCCTTCTTGAATCAGTCAAAGGGAGAGAATGACCGTAGAAAATACTCCATGATCATGAAAGAATGTTGCCCGAAACAGATCCGCATCCGACTGAGCCACCGAAGCCGGCTACTACATCTTGATGCAACTTAAAACTGCTAAATGTGTTGCAAAGAGTGCAGACCATGGCTAGCAATTTATGGCATCAGATCTGAGTCGACACTGTTGACCACTGCTCCAATAAACCGATCTTACCTAAGGTAAATTCAGTATATGTTCGCATGTGTGGAATCAAAGCACATTTTCAAACTCATACTTACACAAAGTCTGTTGATTTGCATCCCTTGAAATTCAATAGTATAGTCCAAGTCAATACAGCGGAAACATTCATCATCAGTATTGGAAAAGGAGGATTCAAAAGCCCCTCGCCCTAAGATCAAACCTGAAAAAGAAATGCAAATGTTACATGACGTATTCCGTTCTCGATCTTGTTTCATTAGAAGTTGTCGGTTCCACAACTGAATCGTATACCTATACAGGATCTAGCACTATTTCCACAGCAGAACCGACAACTTCTACCGAAACTAGCACTGTTTCCACAGCAGAACCCAAAGCTTCTCCTGCAACTAGCACTGCTTCCCCAACTGAATCGTTACCTCTACAGAAACAAACACTCATTCGACAGCAGAACCTTTAACTTCTACTGAAACTAATTCTGCATCCACAACTGAATTGCCAACCTCTATAGAGACAAGCACTATTTCTACAGCTGAACCCACAGCTTCTACTGAAACTGGCACTGCTTCAACAGCAGAACCCACAACTACTGAAACTAGCACTGCTTTAACAGCAGAACCTCAAACTTCTACTGAAACTAGCACTGCTTCCACAGCAGAACCGACAGCTTCTACCGAAACTAGCAGTTATGCAAATGCTAGAATGTCCGAATATGTACGGTAAATACGATATATATTTTACAGGCAGCTGTGACGCAGATCCACCTGCAGTTGAACATGCTACTGTCTCTCTAAGTGACGATGGAAACACCGCCAATTATGTATGTGATACTGGGTACGAACTGATAGATGCGATGCAATCTAGTACAGAATGTAACGTAGACTCCTCTAAATGAAAGAGCGTATCAAACCAACCTGTGTCACATAAAAGGTTAATTATTACAAAATGCTATAAATGCTCTCTATTAACCTTTTCACCCCTGAGTTATATGATTGACTCTTCCGTCCTTGAATGTCGACACATCCGTTATTGCAAATAGGGGTTTCAGTCAAAAATCAATAACAGAATAGCTAATAGTGTAGATCCCGCTGAGACGGCTCCTTACAAGCCGTTTCATCTGGATCTGCACTGTTTGCAAAGGTATCGGGATGAAAGGGTTAAATGAACATATTTATTATATGATGCGCAACATGCGAAGAGGTCCTTTATGTCATAAGCAAACAGCGTAGGCCTAGATCAGCATGCGCATCCGTGTTCTGATCTGAGCATTGTCAATTCGTCGACATATATACGATAGTATCCATTAATTCTGTAAACGGGCAACGAAGGACCTACTGTCCTTACGACATCTCTTGGAAAGACATTTTTTTGCTTGACGTTTTATTTTAGACGAAAATCTTGTGTTCTGATTGATCATATCTTACCAGAAACTATTTGTCTTTTCTGTTTATGTGTTTTGTTCTCAAATATTTACACTAAAATTAAACTTATGGTCAAAAGTTGGTCTGACCTATGCTATTTCTATAGTAAAGTGTTTTTGTTTGATTTTTGTCTTAGAAAATATTTTTTAATTTTCTTTGTTGAATTTAAATTACTGATGTTTCACAACAATATTGTGAAAATTACAGAAAAAATTGAACAAGTGGAACTTGTTGAAAAATCTGGCTCCAAGTTACCTATCCTACAGATTTCTGCATGATTAGGCTTCATTTTTACTATCAGAAAGAGTGAAAGTATTTGTTTTAAAAACCAATGACTAAAATTAAACTTTTTGTACATAGGTAGTTAGGACAAATAGTTTTGCATTAGATCATGACAAAAGTTTGCAAAGTTACTTATTCTATGTAAAGAGTCAAGCAAAAAACAACTTTCTGAAAGATGTCGAAAGCGCAGTAGAAGATCTTGGCCTACGTTGTCCACAAACTGCAAAAGAGCCCTTCGAGTAGTTAGATTGTGCCTCTCAGATCAACATGCATTTTCCGAATTCTTCTTTTTTATCCCACATGCCATTCCTGGGAATAAAATGCTAGGACAAGCAAGAGATATGATAGTGGCATAATGACGATAATACGTAACCTTTCTATTTATGTATCAAAGCATATATTGAAGGGAATGGATACACTTTCGGGTGTGGGGGAGGGGGTGGTGGGGGCGGTAACTCAGTCAAAATTGTTTATTTACCTTCTGGGAAGGTGGGAAGCATTGTTTCCCTTTTAGAGTAAAATCCTTTTCAGAATGACTTGGTATTCTGGAAAACAAACAGGCAGCCAAAAGTGTTGTCCCCCCTTATAAAAATGGTGGAGAATATTGTACTTTACATTTTACATAAATGAGCATGTTCATGAACAATAATGTATCCTCTTGCAATGCCGAGTAGAACTCTATTTTTAGAAATACAATAATGCGTCAGTTGTCCCAAAGAACCAGAAATTATAGTTAGAGTTTTGGCGTCCACCCAAAAAAACCCGTCGTTTAACTCTTAGTATGCAGGGTAAAAAATCAGCAGACGACATTTTGAAATAGATTTCTTATTTCTTCAAGACAGTAAGATTTGGCATTTCATGCAATTTGTCTCCTTATGAGACAATTGTCATGCAATGACAAACCCTATTTTCTGAGAAGGATAAAGAAAGTCATCCATTAGCCCAGAGAGTGGTAAAGATTATAATTAGAATATCGTATCCATACAAATGGTTAATTTTCTGAAAACTTGTTGGAAACATAATTATATGAATTGCCATGTTCTCAGTCAATTCATTAAGACTTTCATCGAGTAAAACTAGTTTAAGTCCCCGCTACTAGTAGTTCTTATTGCTGACCTGTCCAAGGCGGTTTTAAGTTGTAGTTCTTCTTTGTATGCTGGTTATTCATAGATCAAACTGCGATGTTGTATCTTGTCATTGTTTGTTCCTTATCTCTTCTTCTTTCGGTACATTGGCAAGGCTGCGCTTCGTGATAATGGCCTTTCTTGTGTAACTTTACTTATATGTTTTAAACGAAACAACCGTGTGTCATACTTTCTACGAGCTGCTCTGAGGATTCATACAATACAATTCATACAACGTCAAAGAGCATTATGAACATAAGACTTGTGAAGGAGAGTACAAGATGATAATTCATTTTTTCCAGTTCTCCATAAAACACATACTGCAGATCTCTTTAGAAGAAAAAAAAAAAAAAAAACTAAACAAAATAATAAAAAAAAAAAAAACCCAACAGATCCTAGAATTACCGAATACCCCTTCTTAACAATTTATGTATACGAGACAACTAAACATTGCTACATACTAAATGTAGGTCATATGGTTTCAGAGAAGATGCTGTAAGTTTTTCCCATTATAAGTCTATGGGAGCTAATGACCCACAGGGCATGGCAAATTTTGACTCCAAGGGCATGGTTGGCACGATTTATGTCTGAGACCTCTAAACATTGCTACATACTAAATCGTTTGCTCAGAGAGGAAGACTTTTGAAAGTTCTTTAGCTATATAGCTCTGTATAAACATATAACCCATCTGGTTGACCAGTTTGCACCCTAGGGACTTGATTGGCAGGATTTATCTACTGGACCACTAAACATTGCTACATACTAAATATATAAGCTGTGGGCTTCATGGTTTCAGAAAAGATTTTTTTTAATATAAACGTCAAAAAGATTGCCTTTGGAAACAAAGAACGCACTACAGATAAGAAAATGGGAGTCTCGGTTTTATTGAGACTCTTCATAAGCAGTAATGAAGTTTGCAACACTGCTTACGCCCTCTAGCGTATACATTAAGTTTTTTTTTCAATTATAAGTGTATGGGAATTAAATGTTGCCATGGCAACCAGAGTTCCAATTTGATACGCCCAAAAACCTTATGCAGCCTTCCCAACTTCCCTTACCCCACGCCCCACCTGATAATGCTTCACATGAAATTTGATCTAGATTGGCCACCTGGTATTAGAGATTTACTTATTTGAAATTGTGTATAGCGGCGGACGATGACGGACGACTACAGGCGACGGGACGATGGCTCAGGTGAGCTAAAAAGTGAAGATACCCAAGAAATGACACATTCATGAACCAAAATCCTCCTGGGGCACCAAAAGAAAGACGGACCAGCAACAAGTAAAGACAATTCCAACGGCTCGTATATAAATAAGAACAGTAACCGAGGAGCCGCCTTGGAATGGTCAGTAGAAAAAAAAATACTGGGGGTGGGGGCGGGGGGGCTTTAACCTGTTTTAGTGAAAGTTTTCCTTTCTGTAGCTTTAAGGCTCTCATGATAAATCTCTTTAACAAGCTATCCTACCGCTGCTGTAAGTAGCGATGATCGTAAAACGTCTTTACGAATATCACTACAGTATAGTGTTTCATTTCATCTTCAGATTCTCTAGAACGACCGAGCTTATCCTGGGATTTTCGGTATTTAAATGAGAGTCACCGATGATGAGGCCCGGCACATGCTTCTCCGACCCAGAAAACTAGGACACTTCTGCTACTTCAAGTTGTGTGTGTGTTCGTTGCTTTCGGTTGTCACCGATAGCAGAATCTAATTGTCCCTTTCAATTTTTAATGTTTCTTGGGACATTAATTAATTGTATTACACAACTGATGCTAATGTAATAAGTTTGGTGGAAAATAGAACTAACTTCCGACATAAGCAAAGTAGTAAGGAAGATATCTGCGAATTGAAAAAAAAAATAACAAAACACCCAATAGTCTACCAACGATACCACTAGAAAGAGTAAACAAACTAAGATGTATATTACATACTTAATTGAAACACAAAAAGCAAACCATCAAGCTCTGTCCTTCAATGAGGTGATCACAAGGCTGAACAGGATTTATCAAAAATAAATAAATAAATAAATAAATAAATAAATAAGAAAAAACAAACAGAAACATAAAAGTAATGAGAAAGGCACAAAAGTTGCCTACTTAATAAAAGATGTCGGTAAATCTATAAAGTGTATCAAGGTCTCCTAAAATTTGTTGAACAGCTTTGTTTTTTGTTCCGATATATGTTTAATTTGCACACATGTTGAGGAAATATCTCAACACACTATCTCAGAAACACGTCATATTATTCGTCAAAATTCACTGGCACTCTTCCAGTTGTTTTTAAGGAGGCAACTTTTGTGACTTTCGTTTTGCTTTGCGGTAAACAAAGTCCTTTAAGAAAGTCCGTCTATTCTAAAAAGACACATTTTGTTCCTAAAATGTAGACGCGTTTTCATCCTGCAATATTTAAGACATATAAAAGGACATGAAAAATAAAACTGATTTGCTAACCGTTTAGAAGAAGAATTACGACTTTGGAAGAATTTGCGTTAAAAAGACTAAAAGCCAACGATGGCAATGGAGACATTGTTAAGACAACAATATTCGGGGTGTTCATTGTTTGCGGTCAGGTTTTATACCTTCCTTCAATTTGAAGGACTTACCTTAAGTTCTTGGCGCGCTGTTTTCATTAATAACCGGTATGTAAATCGCTGTTCTGTTGACAGTATCGCCACACTATCTCTGCTATGAGTATTACAAATAATTTTAGAACAACAATATCTCTCCCTAGGTTATGTTCTGCTTCTTCTGTACATATGCCCTTTTCTATTAGTAGCTTTAGAACTATGATACCGTCGGTTATGATCAGACCTTTAAACTTGTTTTCTGTTGCTTCAGTTAATTTCAATGGAGCAGGTAATGTTGATATGTTTAATTAGAACCCTAGAGTTCGACTATTCCCTATAAAATCACCTATTCTTCGTAAATATACCAATCCGTTCAAAAGGAGTTGAATGTATTCTATTATTTCTAAGTGCAATGTTAAGAGATGTAGATGTTGTAAACATTTATGTACTGCGTAAACCGTTTCTTCATGTGTAAACAACAGACGATATTCATTAGTTAACTATTCAGATTTAGTCTGAACTTCAACTAATTTGATATATGTAATATTACCACGCGTGCTGTAAACTGACTGTGGAATGCAATATGTTGGACCAACCGTACTTTAAAAACCCGTTTTAATGAACACTATCGTAGAATGCATAAGCCTTAAAAATGATAATTTCTTGTACCGTCACTTTAAACGTACAGGTCATTTACTAAATGATATTACTATACAACCAGTGGATAAAATAACTACGATATAAATTCTACATCTAGATTTAAAATTATCAA
Organism: Anodontia alba; assembly: GCA_964016985.1. NCBI lineage: Eukaryota > Metazoa > Mollusca > Bivalvia > Lucinida > Lucinidae > Anodontia > Anodontia alba. The sequence continues at coordinate 50,128,890 of OZ024831.1, forward strand.
AAGACATTAAACAGAATTAAAATGGATAAAATCATTACAGACGCTATTCCACTGGGTTTTAACGACAATATATATATCATGAGGGTAATATTTCTAAACTGCCCGATTTTGATACTTTCTCTCTTTTGGAATGCCAAGAACATAAAACTAGGTCTGATGGTACCAGAAAAAATGGTAACTATAAATTACACATAGTTAAAAGAAATAATACTAGGCTGAAATGACTGTCAAAATACTACTATAATTCCAGAATCCGAAATATTATTTCTAAAGGACCGAAATACCGACTTCTTTCTGATTTTGATTTCAATATTGTAAAAAAACTTATATTTGGCGGTTTATGTATTTTGGCGCTATTGGCGGTCAAGGAAAACAACGCGGAAATAAAAACCTCCAATAAACAGTGTGGGGAATCCACGTGACTAGGTGCACAGAGTATGTTACTAGTTTTAGCTCCGCATCAGGTAGGAGTGTTTAGAATATCTCGATTTATACCCGATGGAATTGTTCAAATGAAGCGCAGAGTACGCGTAAATCAAGCTCTTTCTGGTGGTGTAAGCGCTATTCTGCAATCTGGTCTGATTATCAAGAACATTCGGAGAATGTGTTCGTCAAAATTCATGTACATTGTCCCGGTAGCCCGGATTGACAGCAAAAAACATTCTTCGAATGTTTTCGAGAATTAGACCGGATTGCAGAATAGCGCTTACACCACCAATAAGAGCTTGATTTTTCACGTACTCTGCGCTTTATTTGAACAAATTCTGTTTGGTATGAAAAGAGTAATTCTAAAAAAATCCTACCTTATGCGGAGCTAGAAATAGTAACAAACTCAGTGTATCTAGTCATTTGGTCACGTGGATTCCCCACACTGATAAAGATCAAAGAACGCAAGAGAAGAATAACAATACGCATCGCAAGTATGATGTATGGCAATACAACGTCAATCAGTCAAGAGCATTACCCGTGACAGAAGACGACAGGGCGGAATAAAAGTTAATATTTTTTGACAGTTACTGTCAAAAATTGCGGGTATAATTGGTAATTGATTGACGGTTTTACATGTGAGCTCAATAGGATGAATAAATCAGTAATTAGATAATAAATTGTCAATAGAACTAATTTCTATTCACCCACATACCAAGAGCAATGCAATGTGGTAAAAATAAGTTGAAAATCGCCGTATATGACTTGCAAATCACCGTGTAGAACCCGTATGCATAAGACACAAAGGGCTACGTCAAAAATCTTGGATTTCTTTCCGGATATCAAAAAGCAGCCAAAATAAAAATCCGCCAAAAGTTCCACTCATAAAAACCGCCAAATTTTGCTGCCGCCAAATTCAAATGTTTTACCGTAAATGTAGGGAATAAAATGCTGCTGTCGTGAATGAATTAGGTAATCGATGGTTTCAGCGAGAGTATGTTGAATATGCAGCGCTTAAAGAATGGAAATTGAGCATTTTGAGAATAAGCAATAAAAACATTTCTTTCTATTGTCAAAATACTAATTTGTTACCTCCTAAACCAAAGACAGCTTTATGTCATCTTAAACTAGGTTTTCAAAAATTTCATAGGAAGTATGTTTATGCTCCGGCAGACAAATTCGCAAACAATGTCGTCGTTGTTTGACAGCTCCATTTTGTTAATACTCTTAAGCAAGAGCTTGGTGTTACTTAGGTCTATAAACTACAATCCTTGATTGACGAGAGGTCTGTAATTAATGAACATACCTACTATTCAGCCACCGAATTGTTTCTGTAAGTGTTAAAGAAGACCAAGACAAGCTTCCTACGTTATATTGTTTGCCTAAATCGCAAGATCATACAAAGCACAATTTTAGCAAATTCAAGCTCTTGTACCACTACTGAACTTTCTAAATGGTGGACTTCTGGTCTTATTGCCATCAGAAAGCATGTGATTTAATATTGCGACAAAGGCTATGAAAGATCAAGTAAAAATCTGTTTTAGTCGAATGAAGTTTCGATTAAACTAAAATCCAGAAGTTTTCGTGCATCAATCCTGTCTGCGTTTAATATTTTTCTACGCTTTACACAACACAACCTTATAATTCTATAAAAAACAAAAAAAACACAAACAAAAACAAACAAAAAAAAAAAAAAAAAAAACAAACAAACAAAACAAAAAAAAAAAAAACAAAAAAAAAAACAACAACAAAAAAAAAAAAAAACAACAAAAAAAAAAAAAAAAAAAAAAAAAAACAAACAAAAAAAACAACAAACAAACAACTTAATGATTTAATTGAATGGACATATCATAGGGAAGGTTCCCTCTATCTTGCATGTAACGAACAAATTTTGTTTCGCTTTCGAAAAGCATAGAAATTATACTTTATGGTCATGACAGAAAGTGTGTGAAACTCGCACCTTTCTACTTGAAATTATTTATATAAGATTTGGTACTAAGCTATGTAGACAAATTGTGGGTATTCCGATAGGCGCAAATTGCGCATCGCTTGTGGTTGATTTGTTCTGGTTCTGTTATGAAAGAGACTTCAAGATGTCTCTTTCTGAAGAAAAGCAATCTGGTTGTTGAAGCTTTCAGCTTGACGGCTAGATATTTGGACGATTTATTAAATATAAAACATATCTACTTCAATAGTTTGATTATTCCAGTTCTTCCTTCAGAGCTTTAAATGTGCATTTGTCTATTTCAGATAGATTTATTTCAAACAAAATTTTATGATAAACGCGATGATTTTGATTTTGAGATTGTAAATTTTCCTTACTTGGATGGGGATGTTCCTCGTCGAGCATCCTACTATGTTTATACAGTATATCGCAACTAATTCGGTTCGCCAAAGTGTCTAGTCATGTTACTGATTTCAAAACTCTAAATAAGTTATTAACTGCTAAACGTCTAAATCAGGGTAATGTGTACAATAAACTCTGCACAGCCTTTTCTAAATGTTATAGACGTCATTTCGATTTAGCTTCAAAATTCAATGTTAGACTTAAATCTCTTTTGAAACAAGGTCTATCGGAACCTGTATTTTATGGTGACTTGGTATATAAATTAAGAAAAATATATGCCTGCAATGACTTTAGCATTCAAGTTTGTAAAATCATTCTTCGATAAATAAAGAATGGGTACAACATAAATGTAATACGACTGACTGCATACATGGTAATTAACACAATCACAGTTAATAGCTTTGCTTCCCTCTTTGGTTGCACATCGGAGGGTCGGGCCGACCCTATGACGGCTCAGGCCTAAAGACTTTTAAGTAAATCGGTTGGTGCCTGAGGCTCTTGCTCTGGTCGAGCCCACGGGAGACCAACTGTTGGTTTTCTTTTGCCTCGTAATTTCAGTTATTTCTTGCTGTCGAGTCATCATCGTTGTTTGTATTCGTTTGATTTTTATGTTATCGGAGATGTTGCACTGATGAGGTAGAAACCTTCATGCAGACTGAACAAATGTACTGTGTATAAGGGCAGAATTAAGGGCGAGGGTAAAATCGATTTAAGGCCCCCCCCCCCACCCAATAAATATTTTTGCCAACCGTTCCAAGGTGCTAGTTCTGCTGTGGTTTACTATTTCCGTCATTGTATGTCTTTGCATGTATGTCCTGGTGGAGTTTTTTTTTTTTTTGGATAGCCGTTCGGCCAGTTGTTGGGAAAGAAACTGTCCTTTTTGGCTTTCTGCTTGTTGTATTTTGATTCAGGTGCCGTTGCTTTAAGTGCATCATTATTTCCCTTTGGTGTCTTGGACGGAAGGTGTTAGGTAATTGTACTGATTTTAGATCATTGCTTCCTTTGTATTTATACCATAGCTATGAATGAGAGTAGATAATTGGGATAGTTTATGGATAATTTCTACATTCTCCATCAAGACGTTTGTTGTGGGAATATGATAGAACAGCATTGAGAAATAAGGAACAATTATTACCCGTGAATTATCTGTTATTTACTCTTACAGCTAGAGCAATGTTACACGCAACAGATCAGAACATAGCAGCTGCAGCGAGTTCAGTTTCCTTTCACAGCCCATGAAATGCTTATCGTATAGCTTCTTAAAGTTGGGACGTCTGAAATCATTTGAATTAAAGTAACTGCCATTAATATGGAACAAGTGGATTTTTGCAGGGCGTCTTAAAGATATAAATCATTGCAGACCCTCATCAGACAGCTTCTGATGTTGATATGCACTGTCTGTTCAGACATGTGGTAATTACTGGAAGCTAATTGAGTCATAGGGCAGTATTTTAAAAGATGTATCATTTTGAAAGTCTACGGTGCCATGAAGAATACCCATCATCTGGTACAGTTGGAGAAAATGAACCATGAAACAAAATGTAACAAAACCTGTCCACTGAAGCCTATCAGCATACCTGTCTTGTCTGTGTGAAATGTCAGCAATTAACTTCATAACCTTTAGTGTTCCAATCAAAGAGAAAGCATCCAGAAATCTAAACAAAATATTGGTCACAAAAAAAATGAAATTTGTCTAGTTCTGCTAACAAAACAAGGCAAAACAACAACGCAAAACTACATCGATTATTATGCTAAGATATGTATTCTCAAGGGCTAATTCTTTGAGATTTATTTCAAGGTAATTTAGCTTGCTTTAAATCCATGACGCAAATCGGTTTAACATGCATAAATTCTAATAAATCATGATTTTGCTAATATTGCCTGGATAGGCTTCTAAAATACAAATACTTGTAACATTTATTGGCTTTTTTATACTAAGCTTGTGGGTAATATAATGTGTACAGAACTTTTGTACTAACGCAACACGAAAAAACATAATTTTTTGGCTAGTTATCAATGGAGTTTTACTATGGAAATCTGAACATATTTTGAAACCAGAGTTTAAGATTTTCGTCATTTGTGTGTTCTTTGTTTTCAAAGGCAATCGTTTTTTGACTTCAGGAAACTGTAGTTCTAACGTACCGTAAAGTTTTTTTTTTTACTTAAGCGGCCAGGCAAGTGAAGCGAAGAGGTTGATATTATAGCTTTAGCTATTTTTTTAGTTGACTTTCCCTTCCCTGCAATGATCTGTTGTACCCTATTCTTCCCTCCCTTCTTCTAACCCACACTAGGGTACAGTATTGGTAGGTATAAAGTAAGGTAAGCTACCTTACCCTAGAATAGGTTAGGGGAGGGAACAGACAGGCAGGGCAGGGCAGGGCAGGGCAGATCAGGTCAGGGTAAGGTGGTGTGGTGTGGTAGGGAGAGATAATGGTTAATTATAGGGTAAGCTATAGCTATTTATTTGTAGGTAAGGGTAGAGGTATGGGCTGAGGCAAGGCAGAGCAGGGTGTTATATTTTGAGTTGAGTTCCATTTGCAGGGACCAAATGGGCATGGTTGGCAGGATTTATGTAGGAGACCACAAAACATTGCTACATACTAAATCTGTTAGCTCTTGGCCGCATGGTTTCAGAGAAGAAAAGTTCTTTAGCTGAATAGCTCTTTATAAACATACTATATGACCCATAGGGTTTGGACCCAAGGGGCTTGATTGGCAGTATATATGTAGGGAACCACTAAACATTGCTACATACTAAATATGTAAGCTGTGAACCTCATGGTTTCAAAGAAGATTTATTTTAAGTTTTACCCATTATAAGTCTAAGGAAAATATATGTTGCCATGGTAACCAGAGTTCCAATCCGATCTGCCCAATATCTTTATGCAGCCTCTCCCGTTACCTGATAATGCTTCACATGAAATTTGATCAAGATAAGCCATCTGATATTAGATATTTATTTATTTGAAATTGTGTACGGACGACGGACGACGGAGCATTCGCATACAAATACCTCACTTGACCATTCGGCTCAGGCGAGCTAATAAGTGAAGATACACAAGAAATGCCACATTCAAGAACCACAACTCTCCCGGGGAACCAAAAGAAGGAGAGATTAGGAACAAATAAAGACAAAACAAACGGCTCATATGTAAATAAGTACTGTAACCGACAAGCCGCCTTGGAACGGTCAGTAGAAAAAAATACGGGGTGGTGGAGGGGGAGGGGGTGGGGGGGGTGGAGGGGGGAGCTTAAACCAGTTTTAGTAAAGTTTTCTTTTCTGTATCCTTATTGCTCTCAGGATTAAATCTCCCTTACAATCTATCCATCTATACTACCGCTGCTGTAAGTGGTGATAATCGTAAAACGTCTCTAAAGATATCATTTTATTATAGTTATATTTTTATCTTCTGATTCTCTAAACCAGCTGAGCTTATTCTGGGATTTTTTATATTTATATGACAGTCACCGATGATGAGGTCCGGCACATTCTACTCTGGCCCAAAACTAGGACACTTCTACTATTTCAAGTTAAGTTGTGTGTGTGTGTGTGTGTGTGTGTGTGTGTTCGTTGCTTTCGGGTGTCAATAATAGCAGAATCTAATTGTCCTTTTCGTTGTTTACTAACTCTGGGGACATTAATTAATTGTATAGCATATCTGATGCTTACTTAATAACTTTTGTGGAAAACAGAACTAACTTTAGAGATTAGCAAAGTAGTAAAGAAGATATCCGTGAAGTGAAACATTCACACCCCGTAGTTTACCAATGATACCACTAGAAAGAGTTAACAAATTATGATGAATGGTATATACTTAAGTAAGCAACAAAAAAGTAAACAACCCAGCTTTCTCTTCTCAAATGAGGTAATCACAATACTAAACAGGACTTACCAAACACAACAACAGGGCATTAGACAGGACCGAACATAAAAGAACCGCAGAAAGCAGCCACAAAGCAGTACAAGAAGGAATAAAAGAAGAACGCTGTATTAGCACGGTCCGTTTAAAACTAACAGGGGATATAAAACTATTTTTGCCCAACTGTAAATCTATAATTGATCCATTTATATAAGGGTCTTGACTTGCAGAAAAACAAACAGAAATGCATTTACGTTGCCTACTTGGTAAAATATTTCGGTAAATCTACAAAGTGTATTCAGGTCATTTAAAAATTTGTTGTACAGCTTTTATTTTATTGCGATGTATGTTTAATATCTCAAAACAGTATTATAGAACCACGTCATATTATTCGTCAAAATTCACTGACATTCTTTCATCTTTTCCAAGGAAGTATTTTTTGTGACTTTCTCCTTGCTTTGCGGGTTAAAACAAAGTCCCTTAAGAAAATCCGTCTACTCTTGAAGAACACATTTTGCTCCTAAATGGGGAGAAACTACTTTCCTTTCAGAGCAGATGTCCTTTCATCCTGCAATATTTAAGACGTATAAAAGTACATGAAAAATAAAATTGATTTGTTAAACATTTAGGAGAAATATTATTAGTTGATAGGGTGTCCGAAACCTAATGGTGAGAACGGTAAAGAAAGCAGTAATGCATGTGTTGAAATAATGTGCCATGAAATTATGTATTGAACCTGCACTACACTTCAGTGTTACATCCAGTTGGCCATTTATACATGCTACTGTTGTAGTGGTTGTGCCTGTCGAATCCAATGTATAGCCACTTTCACAAGTTACAGTAACTGTCGAGCCATTAGTCAGGGTACCGGTTGGGTTTATGGTGGCATGCTCTACATTAATTTGTTTACAATCTGAAACTAAAAACAGAAATATTATTGTATTAGTAACAAGAGCAATGCTACCATTCACATGGGCAATGCAGAGAACATTTTCAAAGAAATTTGAAACAGACTCTGCAATAATATATATATATATATATATATATATATATATATATATATATATATATATATATATATATATATATATATATATATATAATAATCAACCTTATAATAAATGGACGCACTGAGATGAAAGAAAAATATTTTTTATTGCAGGTGTTTAACAGGGCTGCTGTAAATTAATCAGCGACAGTACATTATATTCATACAATAAAGAAGAATTATTTGTGCCTGAGTTTGTTTTACAATTAGTTGCTTAATTGACTGAATTTGCTAGTGTGGCACAGTAAACACGGACACTAACATATATAAGTGAGGATACACAAGGAATACCACATTTATGAACAACAACCCTCCCGGGTCACCAAAAGAAAGAGAGATGAGGAAAAAATAAAGACAGAACAAACGGCTTATATATAACGAAGAACTGTAATCGGGCAGTCGCCTTGAAACGGTCAGTAGAGAAAATACTGGGCATTTTAACCAGTTTTAGTAAATATTTTTTTTCTGTGTCTTTATTGCTCTCAGGATTAATCTCCTTTACAATCTATCCATCTGTACTACCACTGCTGTAAGTGGCGATAATCGTAAAACGTTTCATAGAATATCACTACAGTATAGTTTTATACTGTGTCTCAAGAACGACTGAGTTTATTCTGGAAATTTTAATATTTATATGAGAGTCAGGAAACTAGGCCACTCCTGCTATTTCAAGTTGTGTGTGTGTGTGTGTGTGTGTGTGTGTGTGTGTGTGTTTGTGTGTGTGTGTATGTGTGTGTGTGTGTGTTTATTGCTTTCAGGTGTCACGGATAGCAGTATCTAATTGCCCCTTTCGTCGCTTACTTTTTTTTTGGGGGATATTAATTAATTATGCCCCCAACTTCGAAGAAGTTTGAGAGGCATATTGCTTCTGGGGCGTTTGTCCGTCCATTCGTCCGTTCTTCCATTCGTTATGCTTTTTGATACATTGCATAACTTTAGAACCGTGCATGCAACTGCTTTGAAATTTTTATGTGGACCTCATGAAAAAATCGCTGACACATATTTTTGTGTGTGTGTGCGAGTGTGTGTGTGTGTGTGTATGTGCTTGAGTATTCGTTACTTTCGGGTGTTATGAATAGCAGTATCTAATTGTCCCTTCCGCTGTTTACTTTTTCTTTTTCTGGGGATATTAATTAATTGTATAACCCATCTGATTCTTATTTAATAATTTTGTTTGAAAAAAAGGACTAACTTTCGAGATGGGCAAACTAGCAAACAAGATATCAGAGAAGTGAAAAAATCTCACCCCATAGTCTACCAATGATACTACTAGTTACTATGATGAATAGTACATACGTAATTGGACAACGAACAACAAACCATCCAGCTCGCTCTTCTCAAATGAGGTGACCACAATACTGAACAGGAATTATCAAATACAACAGCAGTGCATTAAACAAGACCGAATGTATAAGGTAGCGCTTTGAACAGCCACAAAGCCGTACAAAAAGGAATAAATGAAAAACGGTGCCTTCCCGTAGTAAAACTAACAAGGGCCTTAGAACGATTTTACTCAAATCAATTTTTCACTTTTTGTTCATTTATATGAGGAACTTGACGTGTAGGAGGGTTAAGAGAGAGACACAAACGTTGCCTACTTAGTACATGATGCCGGTAAATCTACAAAGTGTATCCAGCTCTCCTAAAAAATGATGCAAAGCTTTGATTTTATTAGCAATGTATGTTTAATTTACATACATATTAAGGAAATATCTCAACACAGTATCTCAGAACCACGACATTCCGTTCGTAAAAAATCACTGAGTCAGACATTCTTTCAGCTTTTCCAAGGAGGCCACATTTTGATTTTCTGTTTGCTTTGCGGTTAAACAAAGCCAATTAAGAAAATCCGTCTACTCTAAAAAGAAACATTTTGTTCCTAAATGGGAAGAAAATACTTTCTTTTCAGTGTCGACGCCTTTTCATTCTGCACAATTTAAGACGTTAGAAAATACATGAAAAAAAAGAAAGAAAGAAAGAAAAAAAAAAAAACATTTAGGAGGAGTATTAGTAGTTGATAAGGTGTCCGAAACCTAATGGTGAGAACAGTATAGAAAGCAGTAATGCTTGTGTTGAAATGATATGCCATGAAATTATGTATGAAACTGCACTTCACGTCGGTGTTAAATCAAGTCGGCCATTTATGCATGTTACACTTGTAGTGGCCTGTCAAATCCAATGTATAGTCACTTTTACAATCTACAGTAACTGTCGAGCCATTAGTCATGGTACCGGTTGGGCTTATGATGGTATGCTCTACATTAATTTGTTTACAATCTAAAAATAATAATAATAATCATAATAATAATAATAAACATATTGTATTAGTAGCCAGCGCAGTACTGCCATTTACATGGTCAATGCCGGAAACTTTATCAAAGAAATTTAAAACAGACTGTGCATTAATATACGTATAATAATAACGTTATAATAATTTGAAGCCCTAAGATAAAAGAAACACATTTTATTATTACAGGTGTTTAACAGGAGCGCTGTCAATTAATCAGTGCCAGTACATCTTATGCATGCATTAAAGAAGAATGATTTCCATCTGATTTTCTTTTACAATTAGTTGCTTATTTTTTCTGAAACTTGATAGTGCGCCTCATTAGAGGTAGACACTACAATATGTACGTGAAGATACCCAAGAAATGCCACATTTACGAACCACAACATCCCACCACCACTAGGGCGCCAAAAGAAGGCGAGATTAGGTACAAATAAAGACAGAACAAACGGCTTATATATTAAGACCTGTAACCGGTAGCCGCCTTGAAACAGTTAGTAGAAAAAACATTACTGGGGGCTTTAACCAGTTTTAATAATTTTTTTTCTGTATCTTCTTTGCACTCAGGATAAATCTCATTTACAATCTATTCATCTGTACTGCCGTTTGTGTAAGTGGCAAAAATCTTAACAGTCTCTAGGAATACCACAATCGTATAATTTTGTTTCTTTTCTTTTCTGATTCCCTAGAACGACTGTGCTTATTTTGGAATTTTTAATATTTGTATGAGCGTCATCGATGATGAGGCCATGCACATGCTACATTGGCTAATGAAAATTAAGCCAATTCTGCTATTTCAAGTTGTGTGTGTGTGTGTATGTGTGTTTGTGTGTGTGTGTGTGTGTGTGTGTGTGTGTGTGTGTGTGTGTGTGTGTGCTACATTGGCTAAATATACTAAGCCAATTCTGCTATTTCAAGTTGTGTGTGTGTGTGTGTATGTATGTGTGTTCGTTGCTTTCTGATGTCATCGATAGCACTATCTTATTGTCTCTTTCGTCGCTTACTTTTTCTGAGGACATTTATTAATTGTATAAGACATCTGATGCTAATTTAATAATTTTGTTGAAAGTAGAACTCACTTTCGAGATTAACAAACTAGCAAAGTAGATATCCAAGAATTGAAAAATCACTCCCCATAGTCTACCAATGATACCACTAGAAAGAGTAAACAAACCATGATAGATAGTACATATCTAATTGAACAACGAAAAACAAATCATCAAGTTCGCTCTTCTCCAATGAGGTGATCACAATACTGAATAGGAATTATCAAACACAACATTAAGGCATTAAACAGGACCGGACATAAAGACCTCCGCCGCTGCGAACAGCCACACAGCCGTACAAGAACGAATAAAAGAAGAACATCGCCTTAGCAAGTCCCGTAGTAAAACTAACAGGGGCCTTAAAATGATCTTGCTGGTATCAAATTTTCACTTTTTTGTTCATATGTAAAAATGGTAGAAGAGTCCAAGGAGTGCCACAATCACAAGCCGCAGCCCTTTTCCAGACACCAAGAAAAAGAGGAAACAGACAAAACCAAACAAGCACAATGCGAACAAACGTACAAAAACACTAAGATTAGCTCTCTCTCCTCCCCATGCGAGATAATCACAATGCTAAAAGGACTGAAAAAAAAGAACAAAATAAAACAAGGACTTGAAACAAATCGCCTCGTAGAATGAACCACAAAGCAACAAAGAATAAGACCAACATCAGGACAACCGCCTTAGAACGGTCAGTAGAATAAACCATCGAGAGTTTAGAGCTCTTTTACAGCTAGCCAACTTCACCCTGGGTCCTGATGCTTCTCTTAATTCAAAAATACAAAAAGAAAAAAAAATAATCGGTTCGCATAAAGGCTCCCAACACAGTCAATGCATCAAAGCGAAAACATGAAAAAAAAAACAAAAAAAAACAAACAAAAAAAAACAAAAAAACAAAACAAAAACAAACAAACAAACAAACAAAAACAAACAAACAAACAAACAAAAATCCCCAAAAAACAAAAAAAAACAAACAAACAAAAACACACAAACAAAAACACACACACAAAAAAACAAACAAACAAACACAAAAAACAAACAACAAATTAATCACTGTGATAAACAAAAACGAGTACTCATGGCTAATTTTACTGTGTGCCAGAGTAAATGAAAACCAATAGTTGAACCACGGCGGGCCAAGCCAGATATATCGTCAAGCCCCAAAACACTGGTTAAAGTTTTACGAGGGGGCCGTCATTGAGTTTGAGGCCCGAACTGCCGTCGTGAATTAAAAACTAACGCATAGCCATCAACAATGAGTCGGTTGTCAACTAGGCATGCAGTCTGACGCATAATATCAAGGCTATAGCCAGTTCTTTTATAAAGGTTAATCAGTTTCCTGAATTCCTCCGAAAAGTTAGATTTTGCCACAATTTTTCTGAACCTGTACACTAAGTCACCGTAAAATTTTGGTTCCGATATACCTTATTGCAGAAGTGTTTTTAGATTATAGACCCATTTTTATAAGGGACTTGACGTGCAGGGAAGTAAAGAGAAAGGCACAAACGTTACCTACTTAGTAAGAAACGTCGGTAACTCTACAAAGTGTATCCAGTTCTCCAAAAAATCGGTTGTACAGCTTTGCTTTTATTCGCGATTTATGTTTGATTTGCAGTCATGTTAAGGAAATATCTCAACACAGTATCTCAGAACCGCGATATACTATTAGTCAAAATTTACTGACAGCCTTTCATCTTTATCAAAGATGCACCTTTTTGACTTTCTATTTACTTCAGGTAAACAAAGTCTAAAAAGACACAGTTTGTTCCCAATATGGAGAGAAAATACTTTCTTTTCAGTGTCGACGCCTTTTCATCCTGCACAATTTAAGACGTTGGAAAATACATAAAAAATAAAATTGGTTTGTTCAACATTTAGAAGAAGTATTATAAATTGATAAGGTGTCCGAAAAAAAGGTAAGAGAAAAATCCAGGAATTATCACAATCACAAACCGTAGCCCATCCCAGACACGAAGAGAAAGAGGAAACAGACAAAACCACACAAGTGCAAATTAAACAAATGCACGAAAAGCACTAAGATTAGCTCTCTCTTCCCAAAACGAGGTAATCGCAATGCTAAAAACACTGAAAAACTCAAGAATAAATAACACATGGCAAGACATAAAACAAATCGCTTCGTAGAATAAATCACAAAGCAACAAAGAGTAAGACTAATACCGGGACCATCGCCTTATAATTGTCAGTAGAACAAACCATCGGGTGGTTAAAAGCAATTTTACAATACTTATGAAAACTTAAAAAAACTTATGGTGAAAACGGTGAAGAAAGCAGTAATGCTTGTGTTAAATTGAGGATGTGCCATGAAATTATGTATATACCTGCACTACACGTCGGTGTTACATCAAATTGGCCATTTATGCATGTTACAGTTGTAGTGGTTGTGCCTGTCGAATCCAAAGTATAGCCACTTTCACAATCTACAGTAACTGTCGAGCCATTAGTCACGGTACCGGTTGGGTTTATGGTGGCATGATCTACATAAATTTGTTTACAATCTGAAAATAAAAAAAAGAAGAAATATTACTTTATTAGTAACCATAGCAGTGCTGCCGTTCACATGGTCAATGCAAGGAACTTTCTCAAAGAAATTTAAATCAGAAATTAATATCTACATAATAATCAACGTTATAATAAATGGACGCACTGAAATGAAAACAGCACATTTTTTTTTATTACAGGTGTTTAACAGGAGCGCTGTCAATTAATCAGCGCCGGTACATTACATGCATACATTAAAGAAGAGTGACTTCTACCTGATTTTATTTTACAATTAGCTGCTTAATTCAAACGTGCTGGTGTGGCACAGTAAACGTGTACACTAAAATATATAAGCGAAGATATCCAAGAAATGCCACATTTACGAACCACAACCCCAAGAGCACCAAATGAATGAGAGATTAGGAACAAATAAAGACAAAATAATCGACTCATATATTAAGAAGACCTGTAACCGAGGAGCCGCCTTGAAACGGTCAGTAGAAAGACATCACTGCGGGTTTTAACTGGTTTTAATAAATTTTTGTTTTCGGTATCTTCATTACTCTCAAGAAAAAGCATTTTAAGATGCGAAAATCGTAAAACAAGTCTCTAAGACTATCACAACAGTATAGTTTTTTTCTTTATCTTCTTATTCTCTAGAATAACTAAGCTTATTCTAAAATTATTAATGTTTGCATCCTTTCGACGGCGGTAGCGTATTTATGCGTATTTGCTATTCAACACGTTTAAGCGACTCTCACGGCGAGATTAATACAAGCAATCTTCCAGTTCTAGTACCATTTAATACAGTAGGATGTGGGGGAAAAATAGTATGAATACGAGCTCTCTAGCATGTCAAGTAGGGGCCCGAAAGGCTTCCGAATTAAGAAAAAAAAAATGGTCAAAATGTCTAACCAAAAATGTTCGATTTACAGTTGTACTTTCGTAATGCAACCCGTCATTACCAGTCAATACCTGTCAAGCGCGGCTCAAATGGCTCTGCATACAAAATGCGCAAAGTAAGGCAAATGAAAATGGAGAGAAAAAGAGAGAGAAATGAGCGAAAAACGCGGGATCAAATAGCAAAAAAAAAAAAAAAAAAAAAAAAAAAAAAAAAAAAGAAAATTCGCATACATTTTCCAACCTGACCCCTGCGCTATGATCTTTCGCAAGTGTAAAAATTTGGCAGTGCTTGATTGTAAAGAATAACATGTATACTTTCGTTTTCAATTAAGCTGCGTTTTATCAATTGCTTATGTTGGATTCCAGAGGTAAATATCCAAATCTACCCTAAGTTTGGCTGCAATTTTCAAAACCCTCGGCCGTTCTAAGGATATGAGAGTCACCGATGATGAGGCCCAGCACATACTACACTGGCTCAGGAAACTAGGCTACTTCTGCTATTTAAAGTCTATATGAGCCGTTTATTTTGTCTTTATTTGTTTCTAATGTTTCCTTCGTTTGGTGGCCTGGGGGTTGTGTTTAGTAAATGTGGTATTTCTTGGGTATCTTCACTTATATATTTTAGTGTCCACGTTTACTGTGCCACGCTAGCAAGTTTCAGGTAAGCAACAAATTATAAAACAAAATCAGGTAGAAGTTATTCTTGTTTAATGTATGCATATAAAGTACTGGCGCTGATTAATTGACAGCACTCCTGTTAAACACCTGTAATATTAAAATGTACTTCTTTCATCTCAGTGCATCCATTTATTATAACGTTGATTATTATGCATATATTAATGCAGAATCTGTTTTTAATTTCTTTGTGAATGTTCCCTGCTTTGACCATGTAAAAGGTAGCACTGCTCTGTTTATTAATACATTTTTATTTCTTTTGAGAGTGTAAACAAATTAATGTAGAGCATGCCGTTCGTAAATGGCTATATAAAAAGTTGTATGTGTGTGTCTGAGTATGTTCGTTGCTTTCGGGTGTCACGGATAACAATATCTAATTTTCCCTTTCGTCGTTTACTTTTTCTGGTGGTAATAATTAATTGTATAATACATCTGATGTTAATTTAATAATTTAGGTGGAAAATAGAATTAAGTTTCGAGATTAGCAAACTAACAACGAAATAAATCACACGACCATATTCTACCAATGATACTACCACAAAGAGTAAACAAACTATAATAGATAATAATTAAACAATCGCCGCTATGAACAGCCACAAACCGTACAAGAACGAAAAAAACAAAACAAAAAAAAAACAAAAAAAAAAACAAAAAAAACAAAAAAAAAAAAAACAAAAACATAACACGTCCCGTAGAAAAACTAACAAGGGCCTTAAAACAATTTTGCTGGTATCAAATTTTCACTTTTCGTTCGTATGTAACTCTGTAATAGACCCATTTTTATAAAGAGCTTGACGTGCAGGAAAGTAAAGAGAATGGCACAAACGTTGCCTACTTAGTAAGAGATGTCGGTAAATCTACAAAGTGTATTTAGTTCTCCTAAAAATCGGTTGTACAACTTATTTTTTCTTTAATTGCGATGTATGTTTAATTTGCAGACATGTTAAGGAAATATCTCAACACACTATTTTAGAAGCACGTCATACTTTTTGTCCAAATTCACCGATATTCTTCCATCTTTTTCAAGGAGGCAACTGTTTAACTTTCTATTTGCTTTGCGGTAAACAAAAGCCCTTAAGAAAATCCGTCTACTCTGAAAAGATACATTTTGATCCTAAAATGGGGAGAAAAGTTCTTTTAAAGCTCTTAAGAAAATCCGTCTACTCTGAAAAGATACATTTTGATCCTAAAATGGGGAGAAAATACTTTCTTTTAAAGCCCTTAAGAAAGTCCGTCCTCTCTGAAAAGATACATTTTGATCCTAAAATAGGGAGAAAATACTTTCTTTTAAAGCCCTTAAGAAAATCCGTCTACTCTGTAAAGATACATTTTGATCCTAAAATGGGGAGAACATTTCTTTTAAAGCCCTTAAGAAAGTCCGTCTACTCTGAAAAGATACATTTAGATCCTAAAATGGGGAGAAAATACTTTCTTTTCAGAGTAGACGCCTTTTCATCATGCACTATTTAAGACATTTAAAAATACATGAAAAATTAAAATTGATTTATTAAACAATTAGGAGAAGTATTATTAGTTGATACATTGTCCGAAACCTAATGGTGAGAACGGTAAAGAAAGCAATAATGCTTGTGTTGAAATGACGAGCCATAAAAATATTAATTTGTTTACAACCTGAAAATAAAAAAAAAATGTATTAGTAACCAGAGCAAAGCTACCTATCACATGGTCAATGCAGGGAACAGTCTCAAAAAAATTTAAGACAGACTCTGCATTAATATATGCATAACAATCAGCGTAAAATAATAAACGAACGCACTGAGATGAAAGAAACACATTTTAATATAACAGGTGTTTAACAGGAGAGCTGTCAATTAATCAGCGCCAGTATATTATATGCGTACATTAAACAAGAATGACTTCTACCTGATTTTGTTTTACAATTACTTGCTAAATTGAAACTTGCTTGCGTGGCACAGTGAACGTTGACACTAAAATATATAAATAAAGATACCAAAGAAAAGCCACATTTAGAACCACAACCCCCAGGCCACCAAACGAAGGAGACATTTGGATCAATTAAACATAAAATAAACGTCTCATAACTTTAAGAAAATCTGTAATTGAGGAGCCACCTTGAAACGGTCAGTAGACGAACGTTACTGGGAGCTTTAACCAGTTTAAATAAAGGTTTTTTTTTCTGTATCTTCATGGCTCTCATGATAAATCTCCTTTACCATCTATCCATCTGTACTACCGCTGGTGTAAGTGGTGATAATCGTAGAAAATCTCTTATAATATCTCAACAGTATAGTTTTTTTATTTCATCTTATTCTTTTTTCCTGAATTGTTTTCAATATTTGCATCCTTTCGACGGCGGTAGCGCATTTACGCTCAATAGCTGTTCAAAACCTTTTAAACGACTCTCACGGCGAGACTTATATAAGCAATCTTCTAGTTCTAGTACCATTTAATACGGTAGTATGTGGGTAAATAATAGTATGAACACGAGCTCACTAGCATGTCAAGGAATGACCCGAAAGTCTTCCGAAGTAAGAAAAACATGGTCAGATTTTCGAACCCAAAATGTCCGGTTTACAGTTTTACCATCGTCATGCAGCCCCGTCAACACCAATTAAGCACGGCTAAAATGGCCCAGCATACAAAATGCGCAAGATAAGGCAAAAAAAAAAAATGGAGGGAAAGAGAGAGAGAAACAAGAGAAAAACGCGGGATCAAACAGCAAAAACAAAATACAAAAATAACAACAACAACAACAAAAAAACTCTCCATGCGCATACATTTTCACACCGTGACACCTGCGCCATGACCTTTCGTAAGTGTAAAAATTTGGCAGTGCTTTATTGTAAAGAATAACATATCTACTTTCGTGTTCAATTAAGCTGTGTTTTGTCAATTGCTTATGTTTGATTCCAGAGGTAAATATCCAACCCTACCCTCATTTTGGTTGCATTTTTAAAACCCTCGGCCGTTCCAAGGATATGAGAGTCACCGATTATGAGGCCCGGCAAATGATACACTAGCTGAGGAAACTTGGCCACTTCTGCAATTTGAAGTTGTGTGTGTGTGAGTGTGTGTGTTCGTTGCTTTCGGATGTCACGGATAACAATATCAAATTGCCCCTTTCGTCGATTACTTTTCCTGGTGATAATAATTAATTCTATAATACATCGAATGCTAATTTAATAATTTTTGTGGAAAATAGAATTAACTATCGAGAGTAGCAAACTAGCAAGAAAAAAATCACACGCCCATATTCTACCGATGATACTTCTACAAAGAGTAAATAAACTATACATAATTATACAACGAAAAACAAATCATCGAGCTCGCTCTTCTCCAATCAGGTGATCACACGACTGAACAGGAATTACCATACACAACAACAGGGGATTCAATAGGACCGAACATAAAAAATTCATCACTGTGAACAGCCACAAATCCGTACAAGAACGAAAAAAAAAAAAAAAAAAAAAAAAAAAAAAAAAACAACAACAACAAAAAAAAAGAACAAACACACACACAAAAAACTCCATATTAACACGTCCCGTAGTAAAACTAACAGGGGCCTTAAAACAATTTTGCTGGTATCAAATTTTCACTCTTCGTTCGTATGTAAGTATGTGAGTTTGTTTTTTTATTCTATGAAGGGCTTGACGTGCAGGAAAGTAAACAGAAAGGCACAAACGTTGCCTACTTAATAAGAGATGTCGGTAAATCTACAAAGTGTATCCAGTTCTCCTAAAAATCGTTTGTACAGATTTGATTTTATTTGCGATTTCTGTTTTATTTGCAGACGTGTTAAGGAAATATCTCAACACAGTGTCTCTAAAGCACGTCATACGTTTCGTCAAAATTCACTGACATTCTTCCATCTTTTTCAAGGAGGCAACTGTTTGACTTTCAATTTGCTTTGCGGTAAACAAAAGCCCTTAAGAAAATCCGTCTGCTCTGAAAAGATACATTTTGTTCCTAAAATGGGGAGAAAATACTTTCTTTTCAGAGTAGACGCCTTTTCATCCTGCACTATCGAAGACGTTGAAAAATACATGAAAAATAAAATTGATTTGTTAAACATTTAGGACAAGTATTATTAGTTGATGTTGATAAGTTGCCCGAAACCTAATGTTGGGAACAGTTAAGAATGTAGTAATGCTTGTGTTGAAACGATGAGCCATGAAATTATATATAAACCTGCACTACATGTCGGTGTTACATCAAGTTGGCCATTTGTGCATGTTACTGTTGTAGAGGTTGTGCCTGTCGAATCCAATGTAAAGCCACTTCCACAAGTTACAGTAACTTTGGAGCCATTAGTCACGGTACCGGTTGGGTCTATGATGGCATGCTCTACATTAATTTGTTTACAATCTCAAAAGAAATAAAAATGTATTAATAAACAGAGCAGTGCTATCTTTTACATGGTCAAAGCAGGGAACATTCACAAAGAAATTAAAAACAGATTCTGCATTAAAATATGCATAATAATCAACGTTATAAAAAATGGATGCACTGAGATGAAAGAAGTACTTTTTTTTTATTACAGGTGTTTTACAGGAGTGCTGTCAATTAATCAGCGCCAGTACTTTATATGCATACATTAAACAAGAATAACTTCTACCTGATTTTGTTTTATAATTTGTTGCTTACCTGAAACTTGCTAGCATGGCACAGTAAACGTGGACACTAAAATATATAAGCGAAGATACCCAAGAAATGCCACATTTACTAAACACAACCCCCAGGCCACCAAACGAAGGAAACATTAGAAACAAATAAGACAAAATAAACGGCACATATATTAAGAAGTCCTGTAACTGAGGAGCCGCCTTGAAATGGTCAGTAGACAAACGTTACTAGGGGCTTTATCCAGTTTCAATAAAGGCTTTCTTTTTCTGTATCTTCATTGCTCTGATGATAAATCTACTTTACAATCTATCCATCTGTGCTATCGCTGTTGTAAGTGATGATAATCGTAAAAAAGTCTCGTATGATATTACAACAGTATAGTTATTTCTTTTATCTTCTTATACTCTAGAATGACTGAGCTTTTTTTCTGGAATGTTTTAATAGTTGCATCCTTTCGACGGCAGTAGCAAATTTACGCTCAATAGCTGTTCAAAGCATTTTGAACGACCGTCAAGGCGAGATAAATATAAGCAATCTTCAAGCACTATTTAATACGGTACTATGTGTGGAAAACATAATATGAACACGATCTCTCTAGCATGTCAAGGAAGGACCCGAAAGGCTTCCGAAATTAGAAAAAAATGATAAAATTTTCGAACCAAAAATGTTCGGTTTAAAGTCGTATCTTCGTAATACAGCCCCGTCAACACCAATCAAGCGCGGCTAAAATGGCCCAGCATACAAAATGCGCAAGATAAGGCAAACGAAAATGGAGGGAAAGAGAGAGAGGGAAAGAAATTCACCGACATTCTTCCATCTTTTTCAAGGAGGCAACTATTTGACTTTCTATCTGCTTTGCAGTGAACAAAAGCCCTTAAGAAAATCCGTCTACTCTGAAAAATTATATTTTATGCCTAAAATGGGGAGATAATACTATTTTTTCAGAGTAGACGCCTTTTCATCCTGCATTGTTTAAGACGTTGAAAAATACATGAAAAATAAAATTGGTTTGTTAAACATTTAGGAGAAAAAGTATTTGTTGATAAATTGTCTGAAACCTAATGTTGAGAACGGTAAAGAATGCAGTAATGCTTTTGATGAAATGATGAGCCATAAAATTATATATAAACCTGCACTACACGTCGGTGTTACATCAAGTTGGCCATTTATGCATGTAACAGTTGTAGAGGTTGTGCCTGTCGAATCCAATGTAAAGCCACCTTCACAAGTTACAGTAACTGTGGAGCCATTATTCACGGTACCGGTTGGATCAATGAAGGCATGCTCTACATTTATTTGTTTACAATCTGAAAATAAAAAAAAGAAAATGTATTAGTAACCAGAGTAATGCTACCATTCTCATGGCCAACGCAGGACATATTCACAAACATATTTAAAACAGATCCTGCATTAATATATGCATAATAATCAACGTTATAATAAATGGACGTACAGAGATGAAAGAAGCACATTTTATTATTACAGGTGTTCAACAGGAGCGCTGTCAATTAATCAGCGCCAGTGCATTATATATATACATAAAACAAGAGTGACTTCTACCTGATTTTGTTTTACAATTAGTTGCTTAATTTAAAATTGCTAGCGTGGCTCAGTAAACGTTGACACTAAAATATATAAATGAAGATACCCAAGAAATGGCACATTTACGAACCACAACCCCCAAGCCACCAAACGAAGGAGACATTAGGAACAAATAAAGACAAACGGATCATATATTGAGAAGACCTGTAATTGAGGAGCCGTCTTGAAACGGTCAGTAGACAAACGTTACTGGGGGTTTTAACCAGTTTTAATAAGGACTTTTTCTTCTGTATCTTCCTTGCTCTCATGGTAAGTTTCCTTTTTAATCTATCCATCTGTACTAGCGTTAGTGTAAGTGGTGATAATCGTAAAACGTCTCTTATAATATCACAACAGTATAATTTTTCTTTTATCTTCTTATACTAGAGAATGACTGAGCTTTTTCTGGATTTTTTTTTATATTTGCATCCTTTCGACGGCGGTAGCACATTTACACTCAATAGCTGTTCAAAACCTTTTAAACGGCTCTCACGGTGAAATTAATATAAGCAATCTTCCAGTTCTAGTACCATTTAATAAGGTAGTATTTGGGAAAATAGTAGTCTCTGTAGCGTGTCCAGGAAGTGGCCCAAAGTAAGAGAAAAATGGTCAAATTTTCGAACCAAAAATGTTCGGTTTACAGCTCGAAAAGCAGCCCAATCAATACCAATCAAGCGCAGCTAAAATAACCCAGCATACAAAATGCACAAGATAAGGCGAAAAAAGAAAATGGAGGGAAAGAGAGAGAGAGAGAAAGGACGAAAAAACGCGGGATCAAAAAGCAAAAAAAAAAAAAAAAAAAAAAAAAAAAAAAAAAATCTCTATACGCATACATTTTTGCACCCTGACACCTGCTCCATGACCTTTCGTCAGTGTAAAACTTTTGCAGTGCTGGATTGTAAAGAATAACATATCTACTTTCGTTTTCAAATAAGATGTGTTTTATCTGTTGCTTATGTTGGGTTCCAAAGGTAAATATTCAACCCTACCCTCATTTTGGCTGCATTTTTCAAAACCCTCGGCCGTTCAAAAGATATGAGAGTCACCGATGATGAGGCCCGGCACATGCGAGACCGACTCAGGAAACTAGGCCACTTCTGCTATTTGAAGTTGTGTGTGTGTGTGTGTGTGTGTGTGTGTGTGCGTGTTTTTCGTTGCTTTCGGGTGTCAAGGATAACAATATCTGATTGCCCCTTTCGTCGTTTACTTTTTCTCGTGATAATAATTAATTGTATAATACATCTGATACTAATTTTATAATTTTGGTGGAAAATAGATTTAACTTTCCAGATTACAAACTAGCAAAAAAAAAATAATTACACACCCATATTCTATCAATGATACTACTAAAAAGAGTAAACAAACTGTACGTAATTAAACAACGAAAAACAAACCATCAAGCTCGCTCTTTCCAATGAAGTGATCACACAACTCGACAGGAATTAGCATACACAACAACAGGGCATTCAACAGAACCGAACATAAAAAACACCGCTGTGAACAGCCTGAAAGCCGTACAAGAACGAAAAACAAGAATGCCACCGTAACACGTCCTGTAGTAAAACTAACAGGGGCCTTAAACAAATTTTGCTGGTATCAAATTTTCACTCTTCGTTCGTATGTAAGTATGTGAGTTTTTATAAAGAGCTTGACGTGCAGGAAAGTAACGAGAAAGGCACAAACGTTGCCTACTTAATAAGAGATGTCGGTAAATCTACAAAGTGTATCGAGTTCTCCTAAAAGTCGGTTGTAGTGATTTGATTTTATTTGCGATGTATGTTTAACTTGCAGATATGTTAAGGAAATATCTCAACACAGTGTCTCAGAAGCACGTCATACGTTTCGTCAAAATTCACCGACATTCTTCCATCTTTTTTCAAGGAGGTAACTGTTTGACTTTCTATTTGCTTTGCGGTAAACAAAAGCCCTTAAGAAAATCCGTCTACTCTGAAAAGATACATTTTCTTCCTAGAATGGGAAGAAAATACTTTCTTTTCAGAGTAGACGCCTTTTAATCCTGCACTATTTAAGACGTTAAAAAATACACGAAAAATAAAACTGATTTGTTAAACATTATTGAGAAGTATTATTAGTTGACAAGTTGTCCGAAACCTAATGGTGAGAACGGTAAAGAAAGCAGTAATGCTTGTGTTGAAAAGATGAGCCATGAAATCATATATAAACCTGCACTACACGTCGGTGTTACATCAAGTTGGCTATTTATGCATGTTACATTTGTAGAGGTTGTGCCTGTCGAATCCAATGTATAGCCACTGTTACAAGTTACAGTAACTATCGAGCCATTAGTCACGTTACCGGTTGGGTCTATGCTGGCATGCTCTACAGTAATTGGTTGACAAACTGAAATAAAAAAAATGTATTAGTAACCAGAGCAGTGCTACAATTAACATGGTGAATGCAGGGAACATTCTCAAAGAAATTTAAAACCGACTCTGCATTAATATATGCATAATAATCAAAGTTATAATAAATGGTCGCACTGAGATGAAAGAAGTATATTTTATTATTACAGGTGTTTAACAGAAGCGCTGTCAATTAATCAGCGCCAGTATATTATATGTATACATTAAATAGGAGTGACCTCTACCTGATTTTGTTTTACAACTAGCTGCTTAATTAAATCTGTAGCGTGGCTCAGTAAACGTTGACACTAAAATATATAAATGAAGATACCCAAGAAATGCCAAATTTACGAACCACAACACCCAGGCCACCAAACGAAGGAGGCATTAGGAACAAATAAAGACAAACTAAACGGCTCATATATTAAAAAGACCTGTAATTGAGGAGCCGCCTTGAAACGGTCAGTAGACAAACCTTACTGGAGGCTTTAACTGGAGGCTTTAACCAGTTTTAATAAAAGTTTTTTTCTTCTGAATTTTCCTTGCTCTCATGGTAAGTCACCTTTTCAATCTATCCATCTGTATTACCGCTGGTGTAAGTGGTGATAATCGTAAAAATCCGTTATGATATCACAACTGTATAGTTTTTTTCTTTTATCTTCTTATACTCTAGAATGACTGAGCTTTGTTTTGAATTTTATTTAATATTTGCATCCTTTTGACGGCGGTAGCACATTTACGCTCAATAATTGTTCAAAACCTTTTGGACGGCTGTCACGGCGAGATTAATATAAGGAATTTTTCAGTTCTGATACCATTTAATACGGTAGTATTTGGGAAAATAATAGTCTTCCATCTTTTTTTCAAGGAGGCAACTGTTTGACTTTCTATTTGCTTTGCGGTAAACAAAAGCCCTTAAGAAAATCCGTCTACTCTGAAAAGATACATTTTGTTTTAAAAATGGGAAGAAAACACTTGCTTTTCAGAGTAGACGCCATTTCATCCTGCACTATTTAAGATGTTGAAAAATACATGAAAAAATGTAATTGATTTGTTTAACATTTTGGAGAAGTATTATTAGGTAACAAGTTGTCCGAAACCTAATAGTGAGAACGGTAAAGAAAGCAGTAATACTTATGTTGAAATGATTAGCCATGAAATTATATATAAACCTGCACTACACGTCGGTGTTACATCAAAATGGATATTTATGCATGTTATATTTGTAGAGGTTGTGCCTGTCGAATCCAATGTATAGCACTGTTACAAGTTACAATAACTTTGGAAAAGCTACTCACATGTTTTCAGCAAAATTACCTGTGAATTTGGTATTTTACTTACTAGAGCACTGAACATTTTGACCACTAACGACCTCGTGAAGGTAACGATGCTTTGAACAACTAGGCCCAGTTTGTTAAACAAATACTGTAAAAATCCGCTTTTAAGACCACTCAAAAATAAGACCGCTATTAAGACCAGATTTTGCTAGTCCCAAATGTATTTTTTTTGTAATTCTACATAGCTCCTGATAAGAGGGGCATCCGCATAATACTTTTCTTATTTCTTCACAAAAATTATGTTGTGGGTACTCATTAGAAGCGCCTCGGCGAGGCGCTCATACTTTTGTTTTGCAGAGAAATATCTGGAGTTATGTTCTACATTTAATATTAAGACCACCCCGCTAATAAGACCACTTTTAGGCCGTACCAAAGGTGGTGTTAATAGAGGAAATTTTCTGAATATTGATATTTTCCAGTACTCATTAGAAGCACCTCTGTGAGACAATAATCAAAGCATCCCAATATTTAGGAAGAAAATAGCGTCTAAACTATCAAGCTATAATAGAGTTTAAACAGATATGAGTCATGAAATGAATAGTGAAGTCACTGGACCTTGAAATATAGGCCATAGTCACATAACGGTACTACTCTATTTTAGTTCAGGTTAGGAAATGAATGCTAGGCTGGATAATTATATGTTGTATAATAATCAGAAATGAAGATAATTGCTATGAATGACATAACAAAAAAAAAAAAAAAAAAAAAAAAAAAAAAAAAAATACAAACAAAAAAACAAAGAAGATGACCATGATGGTCCTATATCGCTCACCTGAGAAAACAGATTTGTATACTTACTGTTGAAGTTTCAGCCAAGTTCACTGCTGTAAGATTTTTGTATACACTTTAAAGCCCTGCCCCCTCCCCCCCCCCCCCAGCAGCCATGCTTTTTAATGCATCAATACGGCTTGAACTGAATCTTGAAAGAAGGTCACCAAAGGAACTTTCTGCTAAGTTATATTGAAATTGGTCCAGTTGTTGCTGACAAAAAGATTTTTAAAGTGTTTTATATAGCTATATAGGGAAAATAAGCCCCACCACCTAACGGCTATGTTTTTTTAACAGTCATGTCAGCTTGAACAAACTTGGTAGAGGGTCACCAAAGGACATTCCTGCCAAATTATATTGAAATCGATTCAGTGGTTTCTGACAAGATGATTTTTAAAGTTTTTCTATTTAGATATATAGGCAAAATAAGCCCCACCCACTAGCAGCCATTTTTTTGACGAATCATAATTGCTTGAACAATCTTAGTAGGGGGTCACCAAAGCAAAATTTCTGCCAAGTCATACTGAAATCGACCGGGTGGTGTCTGACAAGAAGAATTTTATACCGAAAAGAAGCACCGCACCGTGGTGGCCATGTTTTTCGACGTATCATTGAGGCTTAAACAATCTTGGTAGAAGGTCACCAAAGCAACATTCCTGCCAAGTAACAGTGAACTCGGTCCAACGGTTTCTTACGAGAAGATTTTTAAAGTTTTCTATATGGATATATAGGGAAAATAAGCACCCCCTAGCAGCCATGTTTTTTGACGAATCACGACGGTTTGAACAACCTTGGAAGAGGGTCACCAAAGAAACATTCCTGCCAAGTTATATTGAAATCAGTGCATTAGTTTCTGACAAGAAGATTTTTAAAGTTTTCTATATAGATATATAGGGAAAATAAGCCCCGCCCCTGGCTGCCATGTTTTTTCACGTATCAAGATTACTTAAACAATCTTGGTAGAGCATCAGAAAGGAAAAAATTCTGCCAAGTTATAATGAAATTTGTCCAGTGGTTTCTGTCAAGAAGATTTTTAAATGTTTCTTTATAGATATATAGGAAAAATAAACCCTGCTCTCTAGCGGCCATGCTTTTAACAAATTATGACGGCTTGAACAATCTTGATAGAGGGTCACCAAGGTAATATTTCTGCCAAGTTATATTGAAATCGGTCCAGTGGTTTCTGACAAGAAGGTTTTGATATTTTCTTTATAGATATATAGGGAAAATAAGCCCCGCCCCCTGTCGGCCATGTTTTTTGACGAAACATGACGGCTTGAGCAATCTTGGTAGAGGGTTACAAAAGAAACATTCCTGCCATGGTATATTAAAATCAGTCCAGTGCTTTCTGACAAGAAGACTTTTAAAGTTTTCTATATAGATATATAGGAAAAATAAGCCCCGCCCCACGGCGGCCATGTTTTTTAACGAATCCTAATGGCTTGAACAATCTTGGTAGAGGACCACCAAAGAAACATTTCTGCAAAATTATATTAAAATCGGTCCAGTGGTTTCTGACAAGAAGATTTTTTTAGTTTTTAATTAAAAAAATCTATTTTTAGCTTCTGTGACCTAGGTATGCAATTGACTGAAACCTTTTGAACAACTTTGAAAGAGGACCAACCATGGATTATTCCCGTGAAGTTTGGTCAAAATCCGATCAGTTGTTTAGGAGGAGATATTGTTTTAAGATTGTGGACGGACGGACGGACGGACGACGACGACGACGACGGGGGGTGGGTAATCACAATAGCTCACCTTGAGCCTTCGACTCAGGTGAGCTAAAAACAAAAAAAACAAAAAAAAAAAACAACTCGCACACACTGTATAATATCTTTCCACTGCACAGTGTTTGTAAGATATTGAGCACAAACCATTTTTGTCAGTCACCAAGGGCAGCAAGTAACTCTGTTGAAAATTGACAAAAAATGCTGTGTAACAGACCATCTGAAGCAAGACTTTGTCAATATCGTTTGATATATGAAGTTTCAGCCGATTGCATTATTTCATTCTCCTGCTTTTGAACAAAAAGCATTGCTTTGTCAATAGGCAGGGGCAGCATTTATAACTGTTGAAAACTGACAAAAATGCCAAGTCATAATCCCAATCAAAATATTGTCAATATCACTTGATACATGAAGTTTTATCCAAATCCAATTATATATTGTCATGATATTGAACAAAAACATTTTTGTTGCTAAGCCGGGGCAGTAACCCTGTTAAAATTCATAAAAAAACCTGATAGTTCAAAGCATGACATTGTTAGTATCATTTGATACATAAAACTTTATTCATATCCATCGATTTTGTCTCAAGATATTAAGTGGAAACCATTTTCTATCAGTAATTATTGGCAGCAATCTGTTGAAAATTTATGAAAAATGACGAATAATAAAACATTTTCAATATAGTTTGATAAGTTTTGACCAAATTTATTGGTTCCTTCTTATGAAATGAGTGGAAACCATTTACGTGTCTGTAAGCAAGGGCAGTAACTCCGTCAAAAAATAACATATTTTGCCCGTTAACAATCTCAAACCACTCGAACTCTATATAAATGTGTAGGCTAAATTTGAATAAAATCCATCAAAAACTATTCAAATAAGAGAGCGGAAATCAAGTGCTGATAGACGGACGGACAGACAATCAAGGGGAAAAACATAATAACTTGACACTACCATCTAGCAGGGTATAATGACTAAGTCATTAGACTTTGAAAAATAAGTCAGGGTCACAAAATGGTATGGTACTGTTTTAGTCAATGTTCAGGAGGAAGTGTATACCATGATTGATGATTATAGGTATTACACTAAATCAAAACCGGGGCTAGATGCTAAAAATGGCCAGTTCATTAGACTGTGAAAAACATGTCAAGGTCACATAGTGGTTGAAGCAAATTTGACAGGTAGATAAACAAATCAATGGAGAAAGGGATGGATGGGAAAAAAAATCTGTATTCTTACCTGCTTATCTGAGCAGGCAGAAAAAATCTTAAAATTTTAAAAGAAAATGCTATAAGCATCTGACCTTTTTTTTTTTTAAATGGGTTATGTATCAAATGTACTCACCAGTGGGAGTGAACTCTGTAGTTGTTATTAAGGCTGAAAAATAAGTAGCAAAAATGAGTTAACAGTTAAAATTCTGAGTAAATAATGCACTACAGAACAATAAACAATAAAAAATAACGTGTATGAATCGTGTAGAGATTGACCAGATTGAGCTGTCTATTTGATCTTTACATTTTATTTAGGGATCAAACATGGTTTTCCCATGCATTAACATTCGTCAGGTCCCAAGGGAGGTGTTGAAACCCGAGGCCTACGGCCTCGGTTTTCAACACCTCCCTTGGGACCTGGCGAATTTTAATGCATTGAAAAACCATGTTTGAATACTATTAGTGCATAAAAACTGAAAACATTTCTCGTTATTTCGCGTTATTTCTTGCACTACTTTGTTTCGCCTTTTCACTGATCTCTCGCGAAAGCAATTTGCACGGGACCATGCTCGTTCTAGGGCCGGGCAGTACACATCTCGTAATGGT
Source organism: Anodontia alba (assembly GCA_964016985.1). Classification (NCBI taxonomy): domain Eukaryota; kingdom Metazoa; phylum Mollusca; class Bivalvia; order Lucinida; family Lucinidae; genus Anodontia; species Anodontia alba. The sequence goes on from OZ024831.1 coordinate 50,158,179, forward strand.
AGCAAATTGTGGCCCCGGTAGCATCATATTGAAAGTTGCGTAGCCGTGCATTAACAGCGCGTGAATTGCCTCGTTAATACACCGCTTTTCGCCGGTTATTGCACGGCTGTTAATAACGTGCGATACCGCTTTTTATGCAATAATATTCATTAGTATAGGTCCACTGCAGACTGTCGGCAAAGAAAGAAAATCCTGCATTCCACCAGACGCAGCATGTTTCTTACCTGTACAAATACTTGTGCACATTCTGTTACCAGAAACCGACAACGGCCCTTCTTTTACAAGCAGAAGGGAGAGAATGACCGTAGAAAATATTTCATGATCAATCTTGAACAAAGAATATTGCTGGTGAGGATTGAACCTGCGACCTTCTTGTCTCCAGTTGGACGCACATCCGACTGAGCCACCAATTTCATATATGGAAAGTTTCAAAACTGTCAAAACTGACATATGATTCTTGAATAAAACATAATACATGTATATGAAAGGCTCTTGTCATAAATAGAAATTTACTTTGTGTTAGCCTTTACCACTCAAATTCAGCAGACGACAAATTGATGTTATTTTTTTTTTATTTTCCCAAGAACATAGGAATTGACCCTATGGAAATATCAAATCCTATTTTTGGGGAAAAATAAGAACACTATGTCAAAATGTTGTCTGTTGGAAATCTTACTAAGCATGCTGAGCGTAAAGAAGTTATGTATCGTAATATGATCTGCATTCCTGATGCTTCATGTGCTAAGCAAACTTGCAGCAGACATTTTTATTTTCATGTGAATCCTCTGCCTAGCAAACAATTTACATGAATTGTTGTTTTATTTGCTCTGAAAAATAAAACAAGAGGCCACGGCCTCTCAAATCGCTCACCTGATTTGTGGCGTCTGACCTGGGTTTGCACTGTTTGCTAATTACCCTTTTAAGGGTCTTCAGACTACAATGGGTTATAAGGTTTAAAACCAAAGTTAAACAGGGCTAGTTAAAACAAAGCAGATATTTGTATGAGTGGGTGCCATCAGTGTATTCAATTACATTTTTGCATAAATAAAATGTAAATTTTGTGTGCATAAGTAATTGTAATATGTTAAGATCGCAAACTTGATGTTAAATCCATTTCTATAAATAAATTACATAAATGATGTATGTTCAGATACAGATACACACAATCCAGTTTATGGATAGACATTGAGTATCAATTCAGGTATTTAATTACCGGAAACTTATTAACATCCAGCAGAAATGTTACTTATGACCTGACATTTGTTGCAAGGTTATTAAATATATCTTCTTGAAAATCTGTAAATCAGTAAAAATGCGGTAGAAGCAAATTAAATACAATGTTTACAAGCGTATTGGACATTGGACCAGTTTTGTTTTTCTATATACCTTCCTTGTATGTGTTACATCTATTTTTCAATATATATGTATATATACTGGGGAAGCCATGCAGGAAAATTTTAAGACTATTTTAAATGTGGCTGGTAGGGTAGATCTTGCCACTTGCTGATGGTGGTGGGTACACATTTGTGAAATTTGAGTAAACTTTCATTTAAAATTCATGTATCCCTTTTCCAAGGAAGGTGGATTTCAACTGAGGATTCATGTCATGTATACTCTTGTCAGAATCAAGAGGAATCCGGAGGTTCTCCCCTGTTTTGAATTTCTAGAATGCAGGAGAAACCACCCGACACAATTTTATATCTTTATTTAGGTTTGTCTTTAAACATTTTATTTCTCATTAATCAGTTTTTTTCCCGCTATTCTTTAAAATTTTTAGCTTCTGCTTTATACTTTAAGATTACATTTTCTCTAATCAGATGTTTTTCACAAATTTTTCTCTTATCAGTGTGGAGAAATTCTATTTTGGAGATGATATTTTTAATATGCTTTAGCTTTTCTGTATTTTGATATGTGCTTTTAGTTAGAAATATGTAGTAGCTTTGTAGCCTTTGTTTACTATATATATAAGCCTTAAGTTTCAGTTGCAGTATATTGGCAGCTACGTATTAACACAGCAAGTGGAAAACTGCATAGAAAGGAAAGCTATAATCGGTTTTATGCAAATTAGATTATCTGGGTCAGAATTTTATAGGGTCAATTTTGTTTAGAAAATGATTACTTTTGAGAAAACCCCCATTTCTTGGAGTTTCTGAATTGTGTCATGTAAAAACCAACCTTTTGTTTTATAAACTGAGTATACATTTGGTCAACTTTCTTAAATGAATTTGTTATGATGATATTTGGTTAACATGTTTATTTTGCAGTACTTCTGATTACTATTTTTTGGGCAGTAAGATACAGAAGAATCAGATATTTGGAAATACTTCCAGATAAGGAAAGTGGAACTTTGACCCAATTCTTAAAAGTTGTCCAAAAAGTATGAAAAGAGCTTGTAATTCCTTTTGAAAGCTTAGAATTAGTAGATATTTAGAGGAAAGTAGCCTATAATGTGAAATTCTATGCAGCTGTGGCTTGATACCACTAAACTGCCAAAATTATGTAAAGTTTTAGAGAACTTCTGATTGGACAGGGAATTAGACCCCTATATGGGTGTGTCCAACCTAAAAGTTATTATTTTAGCTTTCTAGATATTGTCAGAGGTTGAAACATATTTAGCTATGTATTTTAGGTGTTTTAATTATACAAATATATTGTTTTGAACCTGAAAAAAGAATAAATGGTAAATTTCTAAGAATGATGTAAGGTACCTTTTTGCTGACCTCTTTTAAGTGCCTTACCTATAAAATTTACTGGGAAATTTATGTTATCCAAAAATGTTTGCATATTGTGTGGAATGATAAATATCCAGAACATGAGTCCTCCAATTTGGTTAGAATGTACCGGGAAACTTGCATTAATTGAAAAAATTATGTTTAACTGACTGAATGGAGGCCATTGTTGTTTTTACTGGAATCAAGAAATTAATACGCCTCTCTGAAATTAGAATTTTGAAGTAAATGAAATATTTGGATGGACAAAACTATCATTTTCTTAAATAAAGTGTTATTTAAGGTTAAAGAGTTAATTATCCATGATTTGTTTTATTGTTTTAAAGAATATCAAGGAACTACTTTTTATCTGGAACTAACAGGAAACAAGTATTAGCTTTATGAAAAGATGTGTTGATCTTTTTGGCTGAAGGAATTTCTGTTTGATTTTCATAAGATTTTCATGTTGGAACAACATATTTTGATTAGTTGAGCATTGTATTGTGAAAAAAATATGTTGTACAAGTTTCTTTTGAGTTTATATGCAATTTTCTGTACCTTTATGGGGAAAAATTTTTGGTTTTAGGCCCAAGGGAATTATGGGTATTTTCCCCACTTGGGAAATGGAACATTCTTCTGGGTTGATCCATTAGTAAGGTGGCAGCCAATGATATTGTTTGATTATGTCATGTGATGTAACAGGCTGAAAAAGTAGTATATATTTGTCATTTGGCTTGCTGAGTTTCATTCTGTGAACAGTGATCGACTAAGCAACATCTCTGCAGTCTGATACTCTAAATTTAATATTTTTATTTTTATTTAATTTGTCTATTCAAGATCTTTGGGAAATCACAGTAAGATTTTTTTGTAATTTTAGTAAATTATTATTTAATTGAAACATTTTTGAATTTCTTTTTCTGAAAGATATTAGAGAAATATTGCATTTTTACTCAGAAAATAACTTAAGTGGACTTAAGGAAAATAGTTTGGAATATTAGTGGCTCACAGGCACATGCTGTGATTGCACGAGATTGTGTGGTATCTTGTGTAGCATGAGATGTGAGGTTCTCATGTACAGTTTATGTGTTTCTGAGTTCTGGTTTCTTTAATTTTAATTTAACACTTGGCAGTAATTTCGAGTTAAGCTAAGAAATAAGAGTGATTTTATATTGAGATTTTAAAATCGTTCAGCTTGCTTGTTATTGGGCTATGAAGGAGTATTGTGTGGTATACTCCTAACATACGTGTGAGGTCGTGTCCAGTAATTAAGTTGGCTGAATAGTTTTTCATTATTTTTAAGGAAAGAATGAACATGTAGTCTATTAAAATTCCATCTCTGCTTTTAAAGAAAGGATGTGTGGTTCCTTTTGAGGGCAAGTGTGTTTGTCCATAAAGGCAGACCTATTTTTTTTGTAAGGTACTTTGATTTCCTCTGCTTTTTGGAATAGGTTTTGATTGTTGTTTCAGAAGCCTTATGCGAGATGTATCAAGGAAATAGAAATAAAATAGACCCTCTTTCTTTCTAGCTTTGGCCTTTCTTATACCTTCACTCTTGGCGTGGCTCTGAATGTGCAAAAGGCTGCCCATTTGTGCATTTTGAAGAATATATTTTTCTGTTTTTTTTTTTTTGTTTTTTTTTTTGGCGTGTACTTCCAGTGAATACACTTACCTGGCTCTGTCAGAGTATGTTTGGTTACTCTAGGAGCATGCGAGGTTGCTCCCAGGTCCTGAGATGTGAATTTACCGTTGATAAAATTTGATTATCAAAATTACAGGTTTTTATTTGGACATTTATGGTAATTGAATAAATTGGTACTGAATCTTGAGACTGTTCATATGGGCACATTAGTTTGATATAGGGATACTGAATAAATGTGGGCTGCACAACTGGCAGTGTAGTGGATTTATTTGCTAGACCCTATTGTTCTCCCCCCTTGCCCATGAAATTCAGCTGGCATTAGTTGTCAAACTGTTAATGCTGTACTTTTGTCTTTGTGCATGCATTGTGACTTACATGCTGTAGAAAGAAACAGAAATTAGATAAATATTGGGAAATTTTAAAATGTCTTTGTTTTTAACCAAATCCCGTAAGGATATTGTGTTTTAAAGTTGACGAGTCTGGTAGCCAACCGGCTTATCAGATTGAGCCGTGGTGCTTTTAAACCTAAATCAATCTGTGGTGTCATCCTGACGGTAGTAAAATAAGAAAAATCAATCCAGTCTCACTAAAACTTGTTTGAGGGTTTTACCACAAACAAGATTTTTTTCTGGTGTCAGAAAGTGGGATATTTTGGTTTAAGAAAAATAAAAGAAATTGGTAATTTGCTTTGTCTTGGCAGGGCTGAGAAGGTAAGCTTTGCCATGAGTACATTGAAAGACGAAATTTTGAGTCTGAAAGCATCTCTCAATCAGCTTGAGGTTGAGAGAAGGAACCTTATTCAGCATTTTCAAGTTCAAGAAGACAATTATACAGCCACTTTTAAACAGTTTGTGGAAAAAGTTGAATTGCTTTTAAAAGAGCAAGAAGAACAAATAGATAAATTGTTGAGGCAGAGGTGTGACTCGGAAGCCATAATTCTTGGTCTTGATGAAGAGGCTCCTGTACTACAGTACAGATGGTAAAATTGCATTTGGCCCAGTGTCTGGCAGCTTCTAAAGATTGAATTTTGGCTATTTTGATTTCTTGAAAATTATTTTAATTTATAGTTTGGCATCAAATTAATTATATGGACTTTGTTCAGTTAACTTTAACTAATGTCGATCATTGCCCCTCCCCTATCTCTATCTTCTGTCTTTCAAATTAATTCTTATGATTTCATAGAATCGGTTAGTGGACCACTCTTTGTATTGCCAAGTTGTAGCCTGTGTGGTGGCTGTAGCTTGATGCTTGTTTGGTAGCATTTGCGGTACTTTGGAGTCAGTCCACTGATCTTACTTTTGGTCTCTTTATGTGTTCACCACTTTTGGTTATTCCGTGATTTTGATTTTCTAGATACGGAGCTAAAATTGGAAAACAGATAGTGAACACAGTATTGGCAAGACCTACCATCATACAAGATTTTGAGTTTTAATATTCACCAGAAATTAAACTGGTATTTGTTTAGTGGTGCCTGTACAAAAATCTTTTAAATTGATTAGTGAAGTTTGAGTAAATTTCAGTGAGAGATCAGCTGTGCACTGATATTAGGCTTGTGTGGTAGCCTACGATCTGTTGGTGATCAGTCAGTGTTTGTGTTTTCTTAAAGGTACTGAAATATTAAAATTATTTTGGGCACCAGTTTCGTTGTCAATAGTTTGCACTAATTCACAAGCTTGTTGGTAGCTTGTGGATTTGTTTGGTAATCCGGTTAGTGCTTGATTGAATTTCGTTGGGTGTTTTAGAGAGAACTGGCTTTTGGTACGAGGCTTGTGTGGTAGTGTTTGACTTGTTGTAAGTCATCCATAAGTCAGTTGTCTTCTTATACAAAAAAAGGAGAAATCCTTCCAGAATACTGAACCCTTAGAGACTTGGATTGATTACAATGGACTTGAGATCGAGAACTATACCCACTGGAAACAGAGATCCTGAGGACCAGTCTGAACTTGATGAAAAAGATGGAACTCATGCTCCAAGTTCTCCAGCAAGTACTGTTTTGTTGGAAGAGGACACTTTGGACTGTTGGGTTATTTGAGACTGAGGACAGGCGGAAAGACTCGGAAGTTCCGATACCTCAACAACCTTTGTCCCATGGTGCTAGGGACAGAGACACTTCACCACTGGTGAGATGGCAACTTCCTATTAGGACTCCTAGAGAAAGTATTGCTAATTTTGGTGATGCTATGAGAGACTTCATGGACAGTGAGAGATGTCCCCTGAAGATTGATCAGGGGACAGAAACTTGTCCAGATTATATGATGGAAGGTATTGATGAGACACCTTTCCATCCTAGGGATGTTTCTGGAGGAAACCGGAGGCACACTTTTAGAAAGGATGTTGATGGTGGTGCAGTGAGCACACCAGCCCTACGGCAATAATCACCAAGACGTGATCAGGGTCATGCCAGAAAGGCAGAGAATCCAGATGAGAGAGGTAGAGGATACCAGGGGGGCCTAAATTATGAGCGACTGCTTCCTACTGAAACAAGATATAGAGGGAGAGCTTCAGCTCACAGACCCGCAATGTACCAGTATGAGTCACCGCGAATGGAATACAGAGTTCCAGAATTACTATTTACTGAGCCCAGACCATATTTTCCTTCATTCTCTGGTAGACATGATGAATGGGATGCTTTTTGGCTAAAGTTTGAAATAATGGCCAAGCGTTACAACTGGTCTGGGGAAAAGCAGAAGGAACAATTACCTTTTAGTCTGAAGGATGAGGCTATGAACTTCGCTGCAAGTTTGGGACCAGAGATACGGGAAAGTATCTCACTGTTTTCTCAAGCTCTTAGAGATTGTTTCTCACATAGAACTCCAGCAGAAACTTTAAGGGCAAACTTAAACAATTTAAAGAAAAGCTCTAAGGAAACGATTCAGGATTATGCCTCAAGGGTAAGGACTATGATGGTGAAAGCATACCCTGACATTAGATGTTCTGAGACATTTAATCAGATGACAATACATCATCTACTGCAAGGTTTACCTGACCAAACAATTGCTTATGAGGTTCTCATAAAGAAACCTACAAGTTTGACTGAAGCTGTTGATATGATTACCTGGCATGAGTGCTGTAAGGAGTCAACTCGTAAAAAGGTTGGAATAAGGCAGTTGAGCTCCTTTGACAAAGACGATGCCTACCCATATGTGGAGGACCCAGGTGAAATGGGGATACGACGCATTAATGGTAAAAAGTTTGTGACAGAAGAAAGGCTAATTCAGTTTGGAAGAGACCTGAAGGCCACCATTGAGAAACTTTTCAGAGAGGAAAAGTCATCCCTAGAAGATAATGACAGCAGTTTGAGGAAAGGAACTGAGGAATCAATGCCAAAAAGGCTAGATAACAGAACTATCATATGTTATTACTGTAATAAGCCTGGACATATTTTGATTAGGTGTACATACAGATTGAAAAATCAAGCACATTAAAGAGAAGGATCAGAAGAAGAGCTCTTCTGAGGCAAAACAGCAGGAAAACGGAAATGGGCTGAGCCTGATGGCCGGGGCTCAGACCCAGTGATGCTTTTAAATGAGAAGGCCATCGACTTATGCAATGTGGATTTTACAACTCAGCAAATGGGAACATCAGCAACACCTCCCAATTTAAAAGATGAAAGCAAAGCCTTTGATTTAGAAACAAATGATTTGCAACAAAGTACTGTGGCAAATGAGAGAATTTTACATATAATAATTGATAGAGTTAGAGCTGTCACTATCCGGACATTGTTGTGTGTTCAAGGGATACTGACTAAAGCTATAGTAGATACAGGAGCAGAAGTAACTGTTTTAAGTGAAAGATTGTATAATATGTTTCCTGAAAATAAACGACCAAAGTTGCAGAAAGCGAACCGTGGTTTGGTTGTTGCAGAAGCAGGTCAAGAAATGAACATTTGTGGGCTTATTAATGCGGAATTCAAAATAGGTGAACTTGAATTCACATGGCCAGTGTATGTAGCTCCAATCAGAGATGATATTTTGTTGGGCTGTGATATAATTGACGAAATGGATATCACAGTAAATACCAAACGTGGCATACAGGTAAAGGATCAGTGGGTTGAATGTGAGATCACTCGATCCCATGACAGTGTTGGGCCTGTTAAAGTTGCAAGAGCAGTTACAGTTCCTGCATACTCAGAGTTTGTGATGACAGGGTTATGCAATTCTATGCCTGCTGAGGAAGGGAAGACTTTTATATTTGAAGCAAGTGAGGTTGCTAAGGAGAAGCTCCTGATAGCCAAAAGTCTTACAAGACCAAAGTCATGTAAAATACCGATCAAGATGATAAATCATAGTACATCTCCCATAAGACTGAAGAAAGGACTGGTATTAGGTACTTTACAGCCAGTAGGGAGTGTGATGCCAACAAATGAGGAGTATAACATAAGACAACATGAAGAGGGAGTTTCAGTCTGTAGATTAAAGACTCATGAAGATAAACATCAACGGGAGCTGTCAAATGCACATAGTTCAAGTAATAAAGAGGAATCTCACCCTGATGGCACAAACTTTACCTGTTTATTTGATGAAGAGGATGGGACAAGTGCTTACCCTCAAGTTTCAAGAACAAATGAAAGTTTGATACCAGAAGTACCAGTACATTTACAAGAATTATTTCATCGAAGTACTTCATCCTTAGAGGAAGGACAGAAAGCGAAGCTGAAAAAAACTGTTGTTGGAATATCAAGATGCATTTGCAAAGGCACCTACTGAACTTGGTAAATGTTCTCTTTTGAAACATAAAATAGATACAGCAGAGGCTGCACCTGTACGGCAGCCTATGAGAAGAACTCCACAAGCATTTGAAGGAGAAGAGGAAAAGTACTTAAAAGAACAGTTAGCAGCAGGAGTTATACAACCTTCAAGCTCTCCATGGAGTTCTCCCATTGTAATGGTGCGCAAGAAAACAGGGGATGTTAGGGTCTGCATTGATTATCGTAAACTGAATGAACGGACTATTAAAGACGCCTATCCGCTCCCCAGGATTGACGTGTGTTTAGACTGTCTATCATCGTCAAAAATTTACTCGACGATTGACTTGCAGAGTGCTTATATGCAGCTAGAGTTGGAAGCAGAAGACAGACACAAAACTGCATTCATTACTAAGTACGGGTTGTTTGAATACTTAGTCATGCCTTTTGGACTTTGTAATGCGCCGTCAACGTTTCAACGTTGTATGGAACTTGTTTTTCGTGGACCTCAGTGGAATATACTCTTAGTATATTTAGACGACATCATTGTCATAGCTTCAAATTTTGATGAACACTTAGATAGACTGGAAGAAGTGTTCAAACGCTTGTCTGAGGCTGGTTTGAAAATGAAACCATCGAAATGTGAGCTATTTAAGACACAAGTTTTATTTTTGGGCAATTTGGTGAGTCAAGCAGGTTTAAGTCCAAATCCTAAGACAGTAGAGGCAGTTCTATCATGGAAAGTTCCTTCAACTGTGACAGAAATTCAAAGCTACTTGGGTTTATGTTCCTATTATCGGCAGTATATAGAAAACTTCAGTCATATTGCTGCACCACTCACGAGACTTACGAAACAGAATGTTAAGTTTATTTGGGATGAATCATGCCAGATTGCATTTGAGACGCTGAAGGAGAAACTTTGTTCTTCTCCTATTTTGGCATACCCAAAGCCTTGTCTAAAGTACATCCTTGACACAGATGCATCAGATGTAGGAATTGGTGCTGTACTTTCTCAAGTCCAAGATGGGAAAGAGAGAGTTATAGCTTACGCCTCAAAGAAACTGAGTGCTCAACAGCAGAGGTACAGTGTTACTCGACGTGAATTGTTAGCAGTCATAACATTCATTAACTATTTTCGACATTTTTGTTGGGTCAAAAATTTCTGCTGAGAACAGACCATGGTAGTCTCAGATGGATTTTTCGAATTCAAAGACCCCAGAGGACAAGTTGCTAGATGGTTGGAAATACTAGCTCAATATGATTTTGAAATACAGCATAGGCCTGGAATTAAACGCAGCAATGCCGACAGCCTCTCAAGAAGAGATTATGAGAAGAGTAGTTGTACCCATGCTACTACCGATGTTGACAACTGTACAGAATGTCAGAACCAAAAGAGAGAATGGGAAGAATTTCTAACTGAAGTAGATAATGTTGTAGATCTGGGAATGTCAGTGACCAAAAATCAATGTAGAAATTTAGTGACGTCCAACTCTTACAATGTAAGAGCTTTTACCCGCCGACAAGGAAGAGGCTGCACTCAGAACCAGAGGGTCTGGAGACAGAGCAGCCAGAATGCCATAAGGGAATATAATGAACACCATAGCAGCGGGCAAAGAGACAGAACATAAGTATCATTTATTTTATGTGGTTAGTTTTATATAAATGTACTTAGAATATATTTTAGGGGGATATTAAGAAAATTCTAAGTCTAAGCAATTTAAATTTTAAATTGTGGTTTTTATTTCATAATTGTCATTGTTCACAGAGTCAATATCATTTTTTATTTTATTTCATTTGAAATTTGGTGTGTTAGTTTGAAGTGGGTTGTGCATTTGTTTATGTTCCGCACTAAGTGGTCTGGTGCTAGTTGGTGGGGATGTTAGTTAGGGGCCTAACATTGGGTTATCTGTTAATATTCACCCTTGGAGTCCGTGGGACGAAGCAAGGCTGGGGTGGTGTTTTCAGATGTTGTTTTTGTGTAGCATACTAGAGAGGGCAAAAGGCCACGCTAGTCACTGCTTTGTGTTTGCAGAGGTATACGAAGAATGTATACATGCAAAATTTTGTGTTTGTGTTTTTTTTTTTGTGGGTTATAGACCGTAGAAGTCTATACATCATTTTTTCTTGAGGTTGTGTTTATACAGATTCTAAGATCTGTATGCAGGGCGAAACCTTCCAGCAGCAGAACTCACGGTTAGGGACTTGACACATGGCACGATCTGTTCAAGCTGTAAATCTGTAAGTCTTTTTTGAGACTGTATTGCACATCTGGCCATGGATCGTGTTGAGTATTGTTGAGGCATTGAATTTTAAATGCTGAAGTGTGTGTGTGTGAAACACACACTAAGCTATACAGGCCTTCATATTACTTGAGCTTTAGCAACGGCTCTTGTGGCCTGGAGGCAGGGTAATGATGTAATTTTGAACTTTAACATCTGGTCCTTGGTTTGGTTGTGTAATTGGATATGCATTCCATAGTTGTGTCGTATGGTGTCTAGGTGGCTGCCTTGGTTGGGGTGGACTGTCTGAGGTAAGCAACGGTGGTCCAAATTTAAATTGGGATCAGGCGCCAGATTCCCTTCCCCCATATTCCTATAGTTTGACCTGTGTCCCATATTTTATGCAATTGTCCTGATCTGGTGCTCTGATACTTTCTTGGGAATTTCTGGTTGTTGCTGGGATTCAGTCCTCATATAATACTTTGGCAGCTATCATGACTTTATAGGCTGATCAATAGTTACAGTGAGATTCATTCAAACAATTACATTTCACACTACTTTTCAAACATTCCAAGACTAAGTCGTTCCTCTGAGTTAAGCGTTTTCATATGGAAACTTTGAACACCTAGTTTCGGCTACGTATCGGCTGTCCGATTGTGACTTCTCTGTTTGTCTCTTGACAGACCGGAGCAAAAATATAAATACAAACGCGACAATCACGAAAGACAGCCTTCCTGAAATACCGTAAAGAAAAGAGAAGAGAAAAAAAAATTATTAAAAAAAAACGCCACAGTCACAAAAATACAATCAAAGAAGAAAGCTGAATGGTAATCTAAGTCAGAACAAAAGAAAATCAATACACAATTAGGACCACGATGAGCCCGATCACAAATAGCAATTGTCAGACGTCCACCAGGTTACAAAATCATAAATATCGCGTAAGTTCGATTACCAAAGGTAAGAATCAGAAAAATGTATGTTGACCTTTCACATATGACATAAAAAGAGTTTCCACCGTCCAGAATTTATTATGATTATCGTCTTAAATAAAATCTTTCATGTAAGACAGGCTCTTAAATACTACCTTTTATAGTACACCCAGAAAGACTTGTCCAGCTTCCTGTGTCCTCACATGTAACAGTGGTAGGAGTAGGTGTCCCATCATATCCTGTAGCACAGGTTACAGATGAAGTACCCTGATATGTAGTTGCGGTGATACTGGTAAATGAATACCCAGTCTCTGTTGGTGTACCGCAGTCTAATATAAAACATAAGACAAAATCAGTATATAAGTCATGATAAAGAATTTTACGACCCTTGATTTCATTTTTGTCTCATATGTACAATATATTGTAACTAGTAGCCAACAACATCGACGACATGTTCTTGAATTGTGCCTATTTATGTATACTAGAAATATGATGGAGAATCAGTCTTACACCAAAACTAAAAAAATATTTAAGGTAACTAGATACACTTTCAAAGGACGAAACTCTTTCAAAGATCTTCGTGTTTCTTTCTAAAACGACTTTGATGAGCAGGAAAGCAGACAGAAAGTCACAAAAATTATCTTCTTTGTGACAAAATGGCGGAAAAATACTAACCCGTGCTCCAGTTTCCTTTCATTTAATCATTCATTAAATAGCGTAATGGGTAGTTTTCATGCTTTGTTTTAAATGAATATTATCAAGGAATCAATGTATCACTGCCAGTAAGTTTTATTTTCAAACAAAACACCATTTTACGAAGAATTATTTATGTTATCACTCTTCGTGACTGAGGCCCTTCCTAGATAACATCATTATATATATTTCAGAAAGCCTATCCGATGTAAGTTTGGCATATACAAATTAAGTTGCCTTAACCATATGATGCCAAACTTACACTGAACAGGCTATCTAAAATATATAAATGAAGCTACCTAGGAGAGGCCAGAATAACAAAGCTCAGCCTTCTAAAGGATTAAGAAGAGGAGATGAGGAACAAATGCTGCCAAGAAACAACCACATAGTTGAAATAACCAACATACAAACAATGAAGAGCTGCAATAGAGAATTTCGGAACGGTCCGTAGAAAAATTACTGGGCTTTTAACTAGCTTTACTCGATGAAATCTCGCCCTAAATTCTGATGCGACTTCAGAATACAAATATGTGTACGGTCCGTGCAGAGTTTTCTATCGAATCAATGAAACACAACAGCAGTAAATAAATAATTACATAGCTTTGATGAAACAAAACAGGGCTTAGTGGCGATCTGAAACTAAACAAAAAGATAAATGATTCTCACATACCTTTGATGGTACACCCTGAAATAGTTGTCCAGCTTCCAGTATCTTCACATGTTACAGTGGTAGGACTCGCTGTTCCGTCATATCCTGTCGCACAGGACACTGATGAAGTACCCTGATATGTTGTTGCAGTAGTCCCGGTAAATGAATATCCGGTCTCTGATGGCGTTCCACAGTCTGACATAACAAAACATAACACAACGTTATAAAGTGCAATTCACTATGTCTAATTATTTTTCGAATCATCAGTGGAAGAAATATAATTACATTGCATTGAAACAACTACGACAAACCAACGATAAGGCTCCAAAGTATATATACTGGCAAACCACTTTGTCGTAAATTGTTCACTCTTACTTTTGGTGTTACTGGTAGGGTATGACCCTAATAGAAACATCACTAGCAGAAAGCCAAACGGACAGTTACTTTCCCACAAAGTGGCCAAATGGCTATCCAAAACAAAAAGATATAAGCGACACACACATTCAAAGACGAACTATAACAAAAATAAACCATGACAGAAGAACCGCCTTGGAACAGTCAGTGAAAAGTATTTCAATTGCGAGGGGGTGGGGGAGCAGGGGTTAAATCAATTGTACGTGGCCACAATCCTCGCCCGTACTTCTGCCGCGTTTTGGACACATAATTTGTTCAGTCCGCATGAAGGCTTCCTGTTGCTTTGTGGTTTATTCTACGAGGAGATTTGTTGTAGGTCTTACCATGTGTCATTTTGTTCTTGTGTTTTGTAGTTCTTTTAGTATTGAGATTACCTCGCTTGGGAAAGAGAGAGCTAATCTTAGTGCTTTTCGTACGTTTGTTCGATTTGTGCTTGTTTGGATTTGTCGGTTTCCTCTTCCTCTTGGTGTCTGGGAAGGGCTGCGGTTTGTGATTGTGGCACTCCCTGGATTTTTCTTTTACCTTTTTTTTTCCTAACTCATCAGTGCTACATCTCCGAGAACACAAAAAATCAACTAATTACAGAGATGAAACAACGATGAGGACTCGACAGACACTAATAGTATAAAAGACTGACAATGTCATGTCGACAGCCACTAATATCATAGAAGACTGATAATGTCATGTCCATGAATATACCCAAGAGTTTCCATTTTCATTTATACATGAGCTTGGGCATAGCATATAGTACAAGACTGCTTCTGCATCCGATGAAACCTCAGATCAACCTGTTCTTCCGCGTAGTGTTTGCAGGGCACAATGTGTTAATACGTGAACGTCATCTGTGAAGAAAAAAGCATGTGTAAATTTTATATGATATTACTATACCTTTAATTATACATCCAGAAACTCCAGTCCAGTCTCCAGTGGCTTCACAGGTAACAGTGGTAGGACTTGCAGTTCCATCATAGCCTGTGGCACAAGCGACAGATGAAGTACCCTGATATGTTGTTGCTGTAGTGGCGGTAAACTCATACCCACTCTCTAATGGAGTACCGCAGTCTGATATAAAATAATTATGAAATAAGAAATAAAAGTACAGCTGTCTAACTTTAACCGGTCCGATATGTAAAAGGTAGCACATATCAGAAACAGCGTGCACTGCCTAATTCTCAAATCAGTAACACCCAATTGATTTTCTAAACAATGGAAAGTATTGCAACACATTCCATAGTCTCCGGAAAGATATTTGCACCAAAAATACTGAATTCTACAAATAAATGTTGTTTTTTTTATTGTATTCACACCAATTATGTTTGTATTGGATTTAGTCAGTACCTCGGATAATTCTACAAAAAAGGAACAGCGACCACTTTAGCTACATCACTAAAGATAAAGCCAACTGTACCGGCAAATCATTTTATATATTGGTATTAATTAATTCAAATCTAACTTTAAAATCACTAATAAAAGGCTACATGGTTTGAATGTGCTTAAACTTGGTGATAGATAACGTTGTTGTTTTATCAGTATATTATAAATCAGATATCAGAAAATAAACGTTCAAAAGGACAGAAATCTGTCTTCTTCAATCAAGACATAACCGAAATCCAAAGGCATATACATTGCATTGGCATCTCTATAACAGAGCTGTTTTAACCAAAAACAAAACAAACAAACAAAAACATATGTCTCCCCGAAGCTGCCACTCACATACACAAAGTTCACCCATAATAACTGTTTAGCATCATTGCAGGCCCGCACACAGAGTGGGGAGAAGGTGCAGTGGGTGGGGTGGCGGGGGGGGGGGGGGGGGGGGGCTGGTGGACGGTGCGAAATCTTTTTTTGAAAAAATATTTTGCGGTCTGCATGTCGTCTGATGATAGTTTATATTTGTATAAGTTTTCATGAACGTATCTTGAATGGTTTTCAACTTATACAGCGCACTCAAAACTACTAATGTCAAACTTCAAAGGAGAACAACTCAAAAAAGATATAGACGAGAGTTACACTGCTTGTGGTCTGCACATTATCTGGCGATGCTTTATATTTCTGTAAAGTTTCATAAAAATATCTTGAAAGGCTTTCTACTAATACAACGGTAACTAAACTACCATTGTCAAATTCAAAGGAGAATTACTCCAAAAATATATAGACGAGAGTTACGGTTCTTGTCGTCTGCATGTCTTGTGATAATGTTTTATATTTCTATGAAGTTTCATGAAAATACCCAGAATGGTGTTTGATTTGTAGAGCAGACACGCAACCAGTACTGTCAAATTTCTAAGGGAAGTAACTCCAAAAATATATAAACAAGAGTTATGGTTCTTATACTCTGCACGTTGTCTGATGATGCTTTGTATTTCTGTGAAGTTTCATGAGAATATTATTAACGGTTTTAAGCTATAGAGCGTCTGTCTGATGATGTTTTATATTTCTATGAAGTTTCATGAAACTATCTAGAATGGTTATGAAGTTATAGAGCGGACATGATTTTGTTACAGTCAGACAGGTGGACAGACATACAGACGGACAAACAACCAAGGCAAAAACAACATGTCTCCGCCCTTTCGAGGTCGGAGTGTGTGTGTGTGTGGGGGTGGGGAGACCCCCTGGGGGGGGGCGGTGGGCTAATAACATGAAACAATGTTATAAAATACTTTAATGAATACTGAGAAAGTAACATCGTAACTCATGCCAAAACAAACCAAAAAAAAAAAAAAAAAAAAAAAAAAAAAAAAAAACAAGCATGTAGCCTGACAGACAAAATCCATCTGTACCTTGAATAGTACATCCTGAAACATTTGTCCAACTTCCAGTATCTTCACATATAACAGTGGTAGGATTAGCTATTCCAGAATATCCTGCAGCACAGGACACTGATGAAGTACCCTGATAGGTCGTTGCAGTAGTACCAGCATATGTATACCCCGTCTCTGATGGTGTACCACAGTCTGACATTAAGAATAAATTAAACACATTAGTAAATGGTTTCATTGTATTTGTCTTTTCATCGGGGTATGTTGCTTTTTTCATTTTAAACCCTTGTTGTGATACTATTCTATAACTTCTGACATACTACTCAATTTAATGAAATAAGTCAATAGGATTACAATTGGAAACAAAGAAGACACAAAATAAGGAAAATCGGTCCGATTGAGTCTCTTCATATGCAAGACTGTAGTTTGTGAGGCTGCATACGCCCCTAGCGCCGACTTAAGCGGTATTCGATTTCTAAAATAACCAGGATGGGCTCAATGATCCCAAAGGATATTTAGTTAATTCCACAAGAAACAGCCCACCACGTCCTTTGGTAAATGAAAATAACTAGCAGATAACTGTCTTAGCAAATGCCTAATGTTTCGTTTTATTTCCCCCACCGTGAGACCTTTGTGTAACGTAGCCCTTGACTACACTACCTGTCTTGCAAGTAGAAAGTAGACGAGCCTTATTTAGATATACCAAATGCAGTTAGCCCTCACGTGTTTGACGACAGTTGACTGGCTTTGAAAAGGTTTAAATCTTGTGACTGTTTGCCAAAGTGTGGTATTTTTGTTGCCGTGTTATGGAAAACAGTACAAATTTTTATAACTTATAAATTTTGTAATTATAAAAGTAAATGTTTCAGTTTTACGAAACTAGCACGCCATTGCTTTGTATCAATACATTGCACGCAGTTCATATACTGCTTGTTAGCGATGTAAATGCATTCGACAAATTTCGAGCTTCAGCGTAAATCGAAAGATGCCCTTCTGGTGACGATAGACCAGCGTTATGTAGAACACATTCAAAATGGCGAATACATAACGACGAAAAATAAATCAAAACACGAAAAAAGCATGCATACGGGTACTATGTGTTTTCATATGGGAACTTTGAACATCTAGTTAAGGCTACGTATCGGCTGTCCATACATAACGACGCAAACATAAAGAGTCAAAAATAAATCAAAACACGTAAAACGCATGCATACGAGTACGATGTGTTTTCATATGGAAACTTTGAACACCTAGTTTAGGCTACGTATCGGCAGTCCGATTGTCTCCTCTGTTTGTCTCTTGACAGACCGGAGCAAAAATATAAATACAAACGCGACAATCACGAAAGACAGCCTTCCTGAAGCACCGTAAAGAAAAGAGAAGAGAAAAACAAATATTAAAAAAAAAAAAAAAAAAAAAAAAAAAAAAAAAACAAAAAAAAAAAAAAAAAAAAAACACGCCACAGTCACAAAAATACGATGAAAGAAGAAAGCTGAATGGTAATCTAAGTCAGCACAAAAGAAAATCAAAACACAATTAGGACCACGATGGGTCCGATCACGAATAGCACTTGTCAGACGCCTACCAGGTTACAAATTCATAAATATCGCGTAAGTTCGATTACCAAAGGTAAGAATCAGAAAAATGTACGTTGACCTTTCACATATGACATAAAAAGTGTTTCCACCGTCCAGAGTTTATTATGATTGTCGTCTTAAAGAAAATCTTTCTTGTTAGACAGGTTCTTAAATACTACCTTTTATAGTACACCCAGAAAGACTTGTCCAACTTCCTGTGTCCTCACATGTAACAGTGGTAGGAGTAGGTGTCCCATCATATCCTGTAGCACAGGTTACAGATGAAGTACCCTGATATGTAGTTGCGGTGATACTGGTAAATGAATACCCAGTCTCTGTTGGTGTACCGCAGTCTAATATAAAACATAAGACAAAATCAGTATATAAGTCATGGTAAAGAATTTTACGACCCTAGATTTCATTTTTGTCTCATATGTACAATAAATTTTAAGTAGTAGCCAACCATATCGACGACATGTTCTTGAATTGTGCCTATTTATGTATACTAGAAATATAATGGAGAATCAGTCTTACACCAAAACTAAAAAAATGTTTAAGATAACTAGATACACTTTCAAAGGACGAAACTCTTACAAAGATTATCGTGTTTCTTTCTAAAATGACTTTGATGAGCTGGAAAGCAGACAGAAAGTCACAAAAATTATCTTCTTTGTGAAAAAATGGCGGAAAAATACTAACCAGTGCTCCAGGTTCCTTTCATTTAATCATTCATTTAATGGCGTAATGGGTAGTTTTCATGCTTTGTTTTGGATGAATATTATCAAGCAATCAATGTTGCACTGCCAGTAAGTTTTATTTTAAAACAAAACATCATTTTACGAAGGATTATTTATGTTATCACTCTTCGTGACTGAGGCCCTTCCTAGATAACATCATTATATATATATTTCAGAAAGCCTATCCGGTGTAAGTTTGGCATATACAAATTAAGTTACCTTAACCATATGATGCCAAACTTACACTGAACAGGCTATCTAAAATATATAAATGAAGCTACCGTGGAAAGGCCAGAATAACAAAGCTCAGCCTTCTAAAGGATTAAGAAGAAGAGATGAGGAACAAATGCTGACAAGAAACAACCACATAGTTGAAAAGACCAACATACAAGCAATGAAGAGCTGCAATAGAGAATTTCGGAACGGTCCGTAGAAAAACTACTGGGCTTTTAACTAGCTTTACTCGACTGAAATCTAGCCCTTAATTCTGATGCGACTTCGGAATACAAATATGTGTATGGTCCGTGCAGAGTTTTCTATCGAATCAATGAAACACAACAGCAGTAAATAAATAATTACATAGCTTTGATGAAACAAAACAGGGCTTAGTGGCGATCTGAAACTGAACAAAAAGATAAATGATTCTCACATACCTTTGATGGTACACCCTGAAATAGTTGTCCAGCTTCCAGTATCTTCACATGTCACAGTGGTAGGACTCGCTGTTCCGTCATATCCTGTCGCACAGGACACTGATGAAGTACCCTGATATGTTGTTGCAGTAGTCCCGGTAAATGAATATCCGGTCTCTGATGGCGTTCCGCAGTCTGACATAACAAAACATAACACAACGTTATAAAGTGCAATTCACTGTGTCTAATTATTTTTCAAAGCATCAGTGGAAGAAATATAATTACATCGGATTGAAACAATTACGACAAACCAACGATAAGGCTCCAAAGTATATATACTGGCAGCCAGAGCAAACGGAAACCACTTTATCGTAAATTGTTCACTCTTACTTTTGATGTTACTGGTAGGGTATGACCCTAATAGAAACATCACTAGCAGAAAGCCAAACGGACAGTTACTTTCCCACAAAGTGGCCAAATGGCTATCCAAAACAAAAAGATATAAGCGACACACACATTCAAAGACGAACTATAACAAAAATAAACCATGACAGAAGAACCGCCTTGGAACGGTCAGTGAAAAGTATTTCACTTTGGGGTGGGATGGCTGGGGGGGGGGTGGGGGGTTTAAATCGATTTTACGTGGCCACAATCCTCGCCCTTAATTATACCGCGTTTTGGACACATAATTAGTTCATTCCGCATGAAGGCTTCCTGTTGCTTTGTGGTTTATTCTACGAGGCGATTTGTTGTATGTCTTACCATGTGTCATTTTGTTCTTGTGTTTTGTAGTTCTTTTAGTATTGCGATTACCTCGCTTTGGGAAGAGAGAGCTAATCTTAGTGCTTTTCGTACGTTTGTTCGATTTGTGCTTGTTTGGATTTGTCGGTTTCCTCTTCCTCTTGGTGTCTGGGAAGGGCTGCGGTTTGTGATTGTGGCAATCCCTGGATGTTTCTCTTACCTTTTTTTTTCCTAACTCATCAGTGCTACATCTCCGAGAACACAAAGAAAATCAAGTAATTACAGAGATGAAACAACGATGAGGACTCGACAGACACTAATAGTATAACAGACTGATAATGTCATGTCGATAGACACTAATAGTATAGAAGATTGATAATGTCATGTCCATGAATATACCCAAGAGTTTCCATTTTCATTTATACATGAGCTTGTGCATAGAATATAGTACAAGACTGCTTCTGCATCCAATGAAACCTCTGATCAACCTGCTCTTCCGCGTAGTGTTTGCAGGGCACAATGTGTTAATACGTGAACGTCATCTGTTAAGAAAACAATATGTGCAAATTTTATATGATATTACTATACCTTTAATTATACATCCAGAAACTCCAGTCCAGTCTCCAGTGGCTTCACAGGTAACAGTGGTAGGACTTGCAGTTCCATCAAAGCCTGTGGCACAAGCGACAGATGAAGTACTCTGATATGTTGTTGCTATTGTGCCGTTAAACTCATACCCACTCTCTAATGGAGTACCGCAGTCTGATATAAAATAATTATGAAACAACAAATAAAAGTACAGCTGTCTAACTTTAACCGGTCCGATATGTAAAAGGTGGCACACATCAGAAACAGCGTGCACTGCCTAATTCCCATATCAGTAACACGCAGTTGACCTTCTAAACAATGAAAAGTATTGCAACACATTCCATAGTCTCCGAAAAGATATTTGCATCAAAAATACTGAATTCTACAAATAAATGTTGTATTTTATTTATTGTATTCACGCCGATTATGTTTGTATTGGATTTAGTCAGTATCTCGGATAATTCTACAAAAAAGGAACAGCGACCACTTTAGCTACATCACTAAAGATAAAACCAACTGTACCGGCGAATCATTTTATATATTGGAATTAATAAATTCAAATCTAACTTTAAAATCACTAATAAAAGGCTACATGGTTTGAATGTGCTTAAACTTGGTGATAACGTTGTTGTTTTACCAGTATATTATAAATCAGAAATAAAAAAAAAATAAACGTTCAAAAGGACAAAAATACTAGAAGATGATGTGCAAGCCTATTGGCAAATCGTATCGAATAAGACAATGTGTAGATGAGCAGCTACGAAGCAAATCAGAGTGCGCGGATGCCCTATATTTATCTTATATTTTGATGTATTCCTTTTTTTATATTGGTAAAATTACTTTGTATCTACATGTATTCGATAGTTTAAAATGAAAATGACTTTATATCAAAGATGAATGGATGAAATTGAAATGTTTTTTTTTTTTGTTTTTTTTTTTTGTTTTTTTTTTATTTGTTCAAAATATATATTTTTTACATTACGTCTGGTGTTGTCTTAATTTCAAATAAACGAGCAATATATCCTTTTAAGGCATTATCTGTTTATGCATGATGTTTCTTTTTTTTCTCATCCAAGCAGATTTGGAAGTGCACCTGCATATCATAAAACTTCCAATAAACAATACATGGAATGAGTATTTCCTATACCTCACCCTCCTTAAGAAATACACAGGCTAATATTATGTAACATTTGAAAGATCAAAAAGGAGATAGTATAAATAAAAAAAAATATATGTAAATAAATAACAATTGGGAAAATATCATGATATTATACGCATTAATTGCACAGTACTCCAGATTCATGTAGCATAGAGTATTTAATAATTGATGTGTGTCTTCATTTTTCCACTAAAATAATTTTGTTGAGTATATTTATTAGAGTCACCTCACAGAGGTAATTTTAATGAATGAGTACCAACCATATATTTTCTGGAGGAGAAACATAAAAAATACAAGATATGATCATAATCATAAATCGATTATTTTGTTTCTCAAATGAACCTCATTTATTTATTTATTTATCTTTTTTTTCAAAAATTGGATCCTAATTCTACTGATGGAGAACTGTATAATAAGTCTGATAGGAAATTAAAAAAAAAAAAAAAAAAAAAAAAAAAAAAATGATTGTATCCTAAAATGTGAATATTTACTTTCTGCAATTGCGCAAACTGAATTTTCTGAAACACAGTCATTTCTACAAACTAGTCTGAATGTTTAGTGAATATTCAGATCAGCCTGTACGTCTGCACAGTCTGATCAGTCTTCACCACACGCTCTATAAGATCTACTTCTTCTTCGTCCAGAAAACACAGACTGATAAGGTTGCGGGATGCGCAGACTGATCCACATATTCACTGAAAGTACATTCTTTTTTTGCAGGAATTAAAGTGATTCTGCCAACAAATTTTAAATTCCTTTTCCGTTGTATATTGCATTTTAAGACACAACGTGTTTTCCAGTACTTTCAAAAGTCAATAATCAATCATTCTTAACTGGAAGTTGAAAAGTATTCCTATCATTATTCATTGCTTGGAATGAAAGAAAAATAAAGACTTTGTTCTTATATTTCCCGTAAAATGGCATTTGATATTTCAAATCCTATTTTTCAGGAAAAATAAAAACAAAATCTTATTAATTTCTTGTCTGCTGAAACTGCCCATAGCGTGGTAAATGATAATTCTTAAATGTCTTTGCGAAAAAAAAAGTGCTCCAAAATTATGCTTTTCCTAAACAATGGATTTATTTATTATACCCTTTTTTAGTGATTATCTTTTAGTTTGACGAAGCTTTGAAATTGTGCTAGTGGAAATTTATGCAGAAGAGGGAATTTGATGATAAACTAGCATATTAAGACATAAAAGTTTGTATTTATCCATAAAATATGTTGTGGATATTCATTAGAACTGCCTTTGCGAGGCGACTTTTTTTTAAAAACAACCAGCTATATTTTAATAAATAAAAAGAAAAAAAAAAAAATGCACACCAACCTTTCGCCAAATTACCGACCTTATCTGTTTCTATGTTTTAATCATAAACTTTACTAATGTCAATAATTTCCCCTTATTAGGCCCCTACCTATAAGGTTGGCCAAAGTCACCAAGAACTTCTTATTTTTATCTGTTTATGGTCATTAGCGTGTTATGCAATCTAAATTGTGTCTTTAATAGCTAATTGCCACCATCCAACATCCTAAATCATCGCGGAAGGAAAATATAACGAAATACATGTATTTACTCTAGATTTTTTTCCTACCGCTACTTAGCCGCAATCTTGGACAGGGAACTCCCGTATACGCTGATACAGTGAAATGTTAATCTGCAAAACCGGGACTTGAAAATATATGTTTAGTAATTGTTATTATTATTATTATTATTATTATTATTACAAATATTACATTCGTTGAGTCTAATCACTGCATTCAATATAATCAAGTGGCTTATATGCCACTTGATATAATTCATAATCGAAATATTTATGTACCCAGTGTTTGTCTCAGGTGAGAAAATAGTGTGCAACAAACAACTATTACCTGACTGCACCGGCAAGCATCGAACCCGCGACTCCTGATCACCAGTCAGAAGCGCATCCGACTGAGCTACAGAGTCCGGCCACTATCACTGTCCGTCAAAACACTTTTCCTGTTTATTGCATCAGATACCCGCCTCCATAAAATTATTTGATTATTATTTTTTTTATTAATCTTATAACAATTATAATTAAGTGAAATTGGGAAAAAAAAAAATCTAAAATAAATTGAGTCCGCGGGATTTTGATTGGCTAACTCTGCAAACGCTAAAACGTTTGAAACCAGACATGGTTTCCATGACAGCGTTTTCCGAACGCTAATGTGATTGGTTAATATTTGAAACGCTTGAAACGTTTCAGAAACGATGATCTGATTGGCTAAAACTGTAAACGATCGTTTAAGCGTGGTCCAAACGCTCCGTTTCCAAACCGTTAACAAGCGTTTTGCATGCGTTTCCGTGGACATAAAAAACGCTGTCACCACTGTAGGAAAGGCCAGAATAACAAAGCTCAGCCTTCTAAAGGATTGAGAAGAAGAGATGAGGAACAAATGCTTGCACAAGCGACAGATGAAGTACCCTGATATGTTGTTGCTGTTGTGCCGGTAAACTCATACCCACTCTCTAATGGAGTACCGCAGTCTGATATAAAATAATTATGAAATAACAAATAAAAGTACAGCTGTCTAACTTTAACCGGTCCGATATGTAAAAGGTGACACACATCAGAAACAGCGTGCACTGCCTAATTTTCATATCAGTAACACCCAGTTGACCTTCTAAAAAATGAAAAGTATTGCAACACATTCCATAGTCTCCAAAAAGATATTTGCATCAAAAATACTGAATTCTACAAATAAATGTTGTATTTTTTTATTGTATTCAGCCGATTATGTTTGTATTGGATTTAGTCAGTATCTCGGATAATTCTACAAAAAAGGAACAGCGACCTCTTTAGCTACATCACTAAAGATAAAGCCAACTGTACCGGCGAATCATTTTATATATTGATATCAATAAATTCAAATCTAACTATAAAATCACTAATAAAAGGCTACATGGATTGAATGTGCTTAAACTTGGTGATAGATAACGTTGTTGTTTTATCAGTATATTATAAATCAGAAATCAGAAAATAAACGTTCAAAAGGACAGAAATCTGTCTTCTTCAATCAAGACATAACCGAAATCCAAAGGCATATACATTGCATTGGCATCTCAAAAATAGAGCTGTTTTGACCAAAAAGAAAACAAACAAACAAAAACATATGTCTCCCCGAAGCTGTCACTCACATACACAAAGTTTACCCATAATAACTGTTTAGCATCATTGCAGGCCCGTACACAGAGTGGGGAGTAGGTGCAATGGGTGTGTGTGTGTGTGTGTGTGTGTGTGTGTGTGTGTGTGTGTGTGGGGGGGGGGGGTGTGAAGCGAAATCTATTTTGTGGTCTGCATGTCGTCTGATGATAATTTATATTTCTAAAAGTTTTTATGAACGTATCTTGAATGGTTTTCGACTTATACAGCGCACTCAAAACTACTAATGTCAACTTTCAAAGGGGAACAACTCAAAAAAGATATAGATATAGTTACACTGTTTGTGGTCTGCACATTATCTGGTGATGCTTTATATTTCTGTAAAGTTTCATAAAAAATATCTTGAAAGGCTTTCTACTAATACAACGGTAACTAAACTACTTTTGTCAAATTCAAAGGAGAATTACTCCAAAAGTATACAGCCGAGAGTTACGGTTCTTGTCGTCTGCATGTCTTGTGATTATGTTTTATATTTCTATGAAATTTCATGAAAATACCCAGACCGGTGTTTAATTTATAGAGCAGACACGCAACCAGTACTATCAAATTTCTAAGGGAAGTAACTCCAAAAATATATAAACAAGAGTTATGGTTCTTATACTCTGCACGTTGTCTGATGATGCTTTATATTTCGTGAGGATATCTTCAACGGTTTTAAGCCATAGAGCGTCTGTCTGATGATGTTTTATATTTCTATGAAGTTTCATGAAATTATCTTGAATGGTTATAAAGTTATAGAGCGGACATGATTTTGTTACAGACAGACAGGTGGACAGACGGACAAACAACCAAGGCAAAAACAACATGTCTCCGCCCGTTCGAGGTCGGAGTGTGTATGTGTGTGTGTTGGGGGGGGGGGGGGGGCGGGGGGGGGGGCGGGGGGGCTAATAACATGAAACAATGTTATAAAATATTTTAATGAATACTGAGAAAGTAACATCGTAACTCATGCCAAAAAAAAAAAAAAAAAAAAAAAACAAGTATGTAGCCTGACAGACAAAATCTATCTGTACCTTGAATAGTACATCCTGAAACAGTTTATATGTATACCCTGTCCCTGATGGCGTACCACAGTCTGACATTAAGAATAAATTAAACACATTAGTAAATGGTTTCATTGTATTTGTCTTATCATCGGGGTAAATTGCTTTTTTCATTTCAAACCCTTGTTGTGATACTTTTCTATAACTTCTGACATACTACTCAATTTAATGAAATAAGTCAAATAGGATTACAATTGGAAACAAAGAAGACACAAAATAAGGAAAATCGGTCTGATTGAGTCTCTTCATCTGCAAGACTGTAGTTTGCGAGGCTACATACACCCCTAGCGCCGACTTAAGCGGTATTCGATTTCTAAAATAACCAGGATGGGCTCAATGATCCCAAAGGATATTTAGTTAATTCCATAAAGAAACAGCCCACCACGTCCTTTGGTAAATGAAAATAACTAGCAGATAACTGTCTTAGCAAATGCCTAATGTTTCGTTTTATTTCCCCCACCGTGAGACCTTTGTGTAACATAGCCCTTGACAACACTACCTGTCTTGCAATTAGAAAGTAGACGACCCTTATTTAGATATACCAAATGCAGTTAGCCCTCACGTGTTTGGCGACAGATGACTGGCTTTGAAAAGGTTTAAATCTTGTGACTGTTTGCCAAAGTGTGGTATTTTTGTTGCCGTGTTATGGAAAACAGTACAAATTTTTATAACTTATAAATTTTGTAATTATAAAAGTAAATGTTTCAATTTTACGAAACTAGCACGCCATTGCTTTGTATCAATACATTGCACGCAGTCCATATACTGCTTGTTAGCGATGTAAATGCATTTGACAAATTTTGAGCTTCAGCGTAAATCTGAAAGATGCCCTTCTGGTGACGATAGACCAGCGTTATGTAGAACACATTCAAAATGGGGAATACATAACGACGCAAAATAAATCAAAACACGAAAAAAGCATGCATATTGGTACTATGTGTTTTCATACGGAAACTTTGAACACCTAGTTTAGGCTACGTATCGGCTGTCCATACATAACGACGCAAACATAAAGACGCAAAATAAATCAAAACACGAAAAAAGCATGCATACGAGTACTATGTGTTTTTATATGGAAACTTTGAACACCTAGTTTAGGCTAGTATCGGCTGTCCATACATAACGACGCAAACATAAAGACGCAAAATAAATCAAAACACGAAAAAAGCATGCATACGAGTACGATGTGTTTTCATATGGAAACTTTGAGCACCTAGTTTAGGCTACGTATCGGCTGTCCGATTGTGACTCCTCTGTTTATCTCTTGACAGACCGGAGCAAAAATATAAATACAAACGCGACAATCACGAAAGACAGCCTTCCTGAAGCACCGTAAAGAAAAGAAGAGAAAAACAAATATTAAAAAAAACAAAAAACGCCACAGTCACAAAAATACGATCAAAGAAGAAAGCTGAATGGTAATCTAAGTCAGAACAAAAGAAAATCAAAACACAAATGAGACCACGATCGGCCCGATCACAAATAACAATTGTCAGACGTCCACGAGGTTACAAAATGATGAATATAGCTTAAGTTTGATTACCAAAGGTAAGAATCAGAAAAAAATGTATGTTGATATTTCACATATGACATAAAAAGTGTTTCCACCGTCCAGAATTTATTATGCTTATCGTCTTAAAGAAAATCTTTCATGTAAGACAGGCTCTTAAATACTACCTTTTATAGTACACCCAGAAAGACTTGTCCAACTTCCTGTGTCCTCACATGTAACAGTGTTAGGAGTAGGTGTCCCATCATATCCTGTAGCACAGGTTACAGATGAAGTACCCTGATATGTAGTTGCGGTGATACTGGTAAATGAATACCCAGTCTCTGTTGGTGTACCGCAGTCTAATATAAAACATAAGACAAAATCAGTATATAAGTCATGATAAAGAATTTTACGACCTTAGATTTCATTTTTGTCTCATATGTACAATAAATTGTAACTAGTAGCCAACCACATCCAGGAGATGTTCTTGAATTGTGCCTATTTATGTATACTAGAAATATAATGGAGAATCAGTCTTACACCAAAACTAAAAAAACATATTTAAGGTAACTAGATACACTTTCAAAGGACGAAACTCTTTCAAAGATTATCGTGTTTTATCTTTTATGAGCAGGAAAGCAGACAGAAAGTCACAAAAATTATCTTCTTTGTGAAAAAATGGTGGAAAAATACTAACCAGTGCTCCAGTTTCCTTTCATTTAATCATTCATTTAATGGCGTAATGGATAGTTTTCATGCTTTGTTTTGGATGAATATTATCAAGCAATCAATGTTGCACTGCCAGTAAGTTTTATTTTCAAACAAAACATCATTTTACGAAGGATTATTTATGTTATCACTCTTCGTGACTGAGGCCCTTCCTAGATAACTTTATTATATATATTTCAGAAGGCCTATCCGGTGTAAGTTTGGCATATACAAATTAAGTTGCCTTAACCATATGATGCCAAACTTACACTGAACAGGCTATCTAAAATATATAAATGAAGCTACCTAGGAAAGGCCAGAATAACAAAGCTCAGCCTTCTAAAGGATTAAGAAGAAGAGATGAGGAACAAATGCTGACAAGAAACAACCACATAGTTGAAATAACCAACATACAAGCAATGAAGAGCTGCAGTAGAGAATTTCGGAACGGTCCGTAGAAAAAAAAACTACAGGGCTTTTAACTAGCTTTACTCGACTGAAATCTCGCCCTTAATTCTGATGCGACTTCAGAATACAAATATGTGTACGGTCCGTGCAGAGTTTAAATCGAATCAATGAAACACAACAGCAGTAAATAAATAATTACATAGCTTTGATGAAACAAAACAGGGCTTAGTGGCGATCTGAAACTAAACAAAAAGATAAATGATTCTCACATACCTTTGATGGTACACCCTGAAATAGTTGTCCAGCTTCCAGTATCTTCACATGTCACAACGGTAGGACTCGCTGTTCCGTCATATCCTGTCGCACAGGACACTGATGAAGTACCCTGATATGTTGTTGCAGTAGTCCCGGTAAATGAATATCCGGTCTCTGATGGCGATCCACAGTCTGACATAACAAAACATAACACAACGTTATAAAGTGCAATTCACTGTGTCTAATTATTTTTCGAAGGATCAGTAGAAGAAATATAATTACATCGCATTGAAACCACTACGACAAACCAACGATAAGGCTCCAAAGTATATATACTGGCAGCCAGAGCAAACGGAAACCACTTTGTCGTAAATTGTTCACTCTTACTTTTGGTGTTACTGGTAGGGTATGACCCTAATAGAAACATCACTAGCAGAAAGCCAAACAGACAGTTACTTTCCCACAAAGTGGCCAAATGGCTATCCAAAACAAAAAGATATAAGCGACACACACATTCAAAGACGAACTATAACAAAAATAAACCATGACAGAAGAACTGCCTTGGAACAGTCAGTGAAAAGCATTTCACTTGGGAAGGGGTGGGGGGGGGGGGGGGGGTTAAATCGATTTTACGTGGCCACAATCCTCGCCCTTACTTCTGCCGCGGTTTGGACACATAATTTGTTCAGTCCGCATGAAGGCTTCCTGTTGCTTTGTGGTTTATTCTACGAGGCGATGTGTTGTATGTCTTACCATGTGTCATTTTGTTCTTGTGTTTTTGAGTTCTTTTAGTATTGCGATTACCTCGCTTGGGAAAGAGAGAGTTAATCTTAGTGCTTTTCGTACGTTTGTTCGATTTGTGCTTGTTTGGATTTGTCGGTTTCCTCTTCCTCTTGTTGTCTGGGAAGGGCTGCGGTTTGTGATTGTGGCACTCCCTGGATTTTTCTCTTACGTTATTTTTCCTAACTCGTCAGTGCTACATCTCCGAGAACACAAAAAAATCAAGTAATTACAGAGATGAAACAACGATGAGGACTCGACAGACACTAATAGTAAAAAAGACTGATAATGTCATGTCGACAGACACTAATAGCATAGAAGACTGATAATGTCATGCCCATGAATATACCCAATTGTTTCCATTTTCATTTATACATGAGCTTGGGCATAGCATATAGTACAAGACTGCTTCTGCATCCAATGAAACCTCAGATCAACCTGCTCTTCCGCGTAGTGTTTGCAGGGCACAATGTGTTAATACGTGAACGTCATCTGTTAAGAAAAAAACATGTGTAAATTTTATATGATATTATTATACCTTTAATTATACATCCAGAAACTCCAGTCCAGTCTCCAGTTGCTTCACAGGTAACAATGGTAGGGCTTGCAGTTCCTTCATAGCCTGTGGCACAAGCGACAGATGAAGTACCCTGATATGTTGTTGCTGTTGTGCCGGTAAACTCATACCCACTCTCTAATGGAGTACCGCAGTCTGATTTAAATAATTATGAAATAACAAATAAAAGTACAGCTGTATAACTTTAACCGGTCCGATATGTAAAAGGTGGCACATATCAGAAACAGCGTGCACTGCCTAATTCTCATATCAGTAACACCCAATTGATTTTCTAAACAATGAAAAGTATTGCAACACATCTAGTTACCTTAAATATTTTTTTTTTAATTTTGGTTTAATGCATTTGACAAAATTTGAGCTTTAGCATAAATCTAAAAGATGCCCTTCTGGTGACGATAGACCAGCGTTATGTAGAACACATTCAAAATGGCGAATACATAACGACGGAAAATAAATCAAAACACGAAAAAAGCATGCATACGGGTACTATGTGTTTTCATATGGAAACTTTGAACACCTAGTTTAGGCTACGTATCGGCTGTACATACATAACGACGCAAACATAAAGACGCAAAATAAATCAAAACACGAAAACAGCATGCATACGAGTACTATGTGTTTTCATATGGAAACTTTGATCACCTAGTTTAGGCTACGTATTGGCTGTCCATACATAACGACGCAAACATAAAGACGCAAATTAAAAAAAAAAAAAAAAAAAAAAAAAAAAAACACGAAAAAATCATGCATACGAGTACGATGTGTTTTCATATGGAAACTTTGAACACCTATTTTAGGCTACGTATCGGCTGTTTGATTGTGACTCCTCTGTTTGTCTCATGACAGACCGGAGCAAAAATATAAATACAAACGCGACAATCACGAAAGACAGCCTTCCTGAAGCACCGTAAAGAAAATAGAAAAGAAAAATAAATATTAAAGAAAACTCGCAACAGTCACAAAAATACGATCAAAGTAGAAAGCTGAATGGTCATCTAAGTCAGAGCAAAAGAAAATCAAAACACAATTGGGACCACGATGGGCCCGATCACAAATAGCTATTGTCAGACGCCCACCAGGTTACAAAATCATAAATGTCGCGTAAGTTCGATTACCAAAGGTAAGAATCAGAAAAATGTACGTTGACCTTTCACATATGAACTAAAAAGTGTTTCCACCGTCCAGAATTTATTATGATTATCGTCTTAAAGAAAATCTTTCATGTAAGACAGGTTCTTAAATACTACCTTTTATATTACACCCAGAAAGACTTGTCCAACTTCCTGTGTCCTCACATGTAACAGTGTTAGGAGTAGGTGTCCCATCATATCCTGTAGCACAGGTTACAGATGAAGTACCCTGATATGTAGTTGCGGTGATACTGGTAAATGAATACCCAGTCTCTGTTGGTGTACCGCAGTCTAATATAAAACATAAGACAAAATCAGTATATAAGTCATGATAAAGAATTTTACGACCCTAGATTTCATTTTTGTCTAATATGTACAATAAATTGGAACTAGTAGCCAACCACATCGACGACATGTTCTTGAATTGTGCCTATTTATGTATACTAGAAATATGATGGAGAATCAGTCTTACACCAAAACTAAAAAAATATTTAAGGTAACTAGATACACTTTCAAAGGACGAAACTCTTTCAAAGATGTTCGTGTTTCTGTCTAAAATGATTCTGTTAGCAGGAAAGCAGACAGAAAGTCACAACAATTATCTTCTTTGTGAAAAAATGGCGGAAAAATACTAACCAGTGCTCCAGTTTCCTTTCATTTAATCATTCATTTTATAGCGTAATGGGTAGTTTTCATGTTTTGTTTTGGATGAATATTATCAAACAATCAATGTTGCACTGCCAGTAAGTTTTATTTTCAAACAAAACATCATTTTACGAAGGATTATTTATGTTATCACGCTTCGTGACTGAGGCCCTTCCTAGATAACTTCATTATATATATTTCAGAAAGCCTATCCGGTGTAAGTTTGGCATATACAATACTCCCATAGTGGTCAATACTGGTCAATACTGGTCGATTGAAATATTGAGTGGTCAATTGAATATTATTAGTGGTCAGCTGGAGATTATGGTGGTCAGTTGGTTGACTGATTATGGCAGATTACAGGCATAGAACAGTCTAGCAATTTGTTCATCTAACTGCTTCCACATACTACACTCTTTTGAAACGACAAACCTACTGAAACTAGTCTTCTGAAGTTTTGGTCTCTTTGCTAGAGGCTGATCATTCGATAGAGTTTCAGATTCAGATGTTATTTCTTCAAGTGGCTGCTTGGCAATACTTTCTGGCTTTTTAGCCCTAGACATGTTTGTCTACGAGTCTTCAGTCTTAAGACCTTAGCACCAACTTATTATTACAGTCTTTGCACCTTGCACTGTTTTTTTTTTTTTTTTTTTGTTATCTTCCAAAATAGTGAAGAAGTTCCAAATTGGGTCTTTAGGTTTCATTTTTGACACCTTCAGTAATAGCTTGATGATAAGATAAGATACTATCTAGATTGCATATAACTCAAAATTTCACACATTAGGAATAAAGCCTGGTGTCAGTATATAATACAGGTATAATATCAGGGACATGTGATTGATAACTTTGGCAATTAGATCTATGTCACACCCACTGCAGTGGCATTGGGCAGCTTTTACACCTTTTAATCTGTTTTGACAGCAATTTACAGGTGTTGCAGATACTTACAGACATTAGTGAATCTTCAGACATTGTTTGGTTAATTAATTACAGCCTTTTACAGATGTACTACTTCACAGGCCTAAAGATTAATGACAGGTGTATTTCACACGTTTACAATATGTGACAATTTTCTGCAATAACATCAAAATTATATGTTAGCTGCTTTTTGATGCAACCTTGTGTGGTACAATCTGGTACAACATTTTTTTTTCTGTCAAACAAAATAGGACCTTTCATAAATCCTTTAAAGTCCATGATAAAATCAGCTTATTTATATTCCTGTAAATCAAAATATGAACAATTAATCTAACCTTTAAAGGATAATATAATAATAAAGAGTGTTTGGTTGAAAAGAAAGACCTGTCTATAATTCAGTGAGTCAATCCAATCAACCTCTTCAGTTGACCAGTAATTATGCCTTTTGACTTATGATTAAAAAAAAAAAAAAAAAGGATCTTAATAATTAGTTACATGTATTGATAAAAATTATTTGTCTTGTTCACTAATGAAAATATAGTCTAACCTCAGGGAATGCTTTTAAGACCAGTTTATCAACAGGACAGAGGCATATACGCTAGTGATTTAATCAACCCAATTGACCAAACAAAAACATATGTCTCCCCGAAGCTGCCACTCACATACACAAAGTTCACCCATAATAACTGTTTAGCACCATTGCAGGCCCGTACACAGAGTGGGGAGTAGGTGCAGTGGGTGGTGGGGTGTGGGTGGGGGGGGGGGCGGGGTGCGAAATCTTTTCTGGAAAAAATATTTGTGGTCTGCATGTCGTCTGATGATAGTTTATATTTGTATAAGTTTTCATGAACGTATCTTGAATGGTTTTCAACTTATACAGCGCACTCAAAACTACTAATGTCAAACTTCAAAGTTGAATAACTCAAAAAAGATATAGACGAGAGTTACACTGCTTGTGGTCTGCACGTTATCTGGTGATGCTTTATATTTCTGTAAAGTTTCATAAAAATATCTTGAAAGGCTTTCTACTAATACAACAGTAACTAAACTACCATTGTCAAATTCAAAGGAGAAATACTCCAAAAATATATAGACGAGAGTTTCGGTTCTTGTCGTCTGCATGTCTTGTGATAATGTTTTATATTTCTATGAAGTTTCATGAAAATACCCAGACCGGTATTTGATTTATAGAGCAGACACGCAACCGGTACTGTCAAATTTCTAAGGGAAGTAACTCCAAAAATATATAAACCAGAGTTATGGTTCTTATACTCTGCACGTTGTCTGATGATGCTTTATATTTTTGTGAAGTTTTATGAGAATATCTTTAACGGGTTTAAGCTATAGAGCGTCTGTCTGATGATGTTTTATATTTCTATGAAGTTTCATGAAACTATCTTGAATGGTTGTGAAGTTATAGAGCGACAATTTTGTTACAGACAGGTGGACAGACGGACAGACGGACAAACAACCAAGGCAAAAACAACATGTCTTCGCCCGTTCGAGGTCGGAGTGTGTGTGTGTGTGTGTTGGGGGGGGGGGGTGGGGGGGCTAATAACATGAAACAATGTTATAAAATACTTTAATGAATACTGAGAAAGTAACATCGTAACCCATGCCAAAAAAAAAACAAGCATGTAGCCTGACAGACAAAATCCAGCTGTACCTTGAATAGTACATCCTGAAACAGTTGTCCAACTTCCAGTATCTTCACATATAACAGTGGTAGGATTAGCTATTCCAGAATATCCTGTAGCACAGGACACTGATGAAGTACCCTGATAGGTCGTTGCAGTAGTACCAGTATATGTATACCCCGTCTCTGATGGTGTACCACAGTCTGACATTAAGAATAAATTAAACACATTAGTAAATGATTTCATTGTATTTGTCTTTTCATCGGGGTAAATTGCTTTTTTCATGTCAAACCCTTGTTGTGATACTATTCTATAACTTCTGACATACTACTCAATTTAATGAAATAAGTCAAATAGCATTACAATTGGAAACAAAGAAGACACAAAATAAGGAAAATCGGAGATTCGGTCTGATTGAGTCTTTTCATATGCAAGACTGTAGTTTGCGAGGCTGCATACGCCCCTAGCGCCGACTTAAGCGGTATTCGATTTCTAAAATAACCAGGATGGGCTCAATGATCCCAAAGGATATTTAGTTAATTCCACAAGAAACAGCCCACCACGTCCTTTGGTAAATGAAAACAACTAGCAGATAACTGTCTTAGCAAATGCCTAATGTTTCGATTTATTTCCCCAACCGTGAGACCTTCGTGTAACGTAGCCCTTGACAACACCACCTGTCTTGCAATTAGAAAGTAGACGACCTTTATTTAGATATACCACATGCAGTTAGCCCTCACGTGTTTGACGACAGATGACTGGCTTTGAAAAGGTTTAAATCTTGTGACTGTTTGCCAAAGTGTGGTATTTTTGTTGCCGTGTTATGGAAAACAGTACAAATTTTATAACTTATAAATTTTGTAATTATAAAAGTAAATGTTTCAGTTTTACGAAACTAGCGCGCCATTGCTTTGTATCAATACATTGCAAGCAGTCCATATACTGCTTGTTAGCGATGTAAATGCATTTGACAAATTTTGAGCTTCAGCGTAAATCTGAAAGATGCCCTTCTGGTGACGATAGAGCAGCGTTATGTAGAACACATTCAAAATGGCGAATACATAACGACGCAAAATAAATCAAAACACGAAAAAAGCATGCATACGAGTACTATGTGTTTTCATATGGAAACTTTGAACACCTTGTTTAGGCTACGTATCGGCTGTCCATACATAACGACGCAAACATAAAGACACAAAATAAATCAAAACACGAAAAAAGCATGCATACGAGTACTACGTGTTTTTATATGGAAACTTTGAACACCTAGTTTAGGCTACGTATCGGCTGTCCATACATAACGACGCAAACATAAAGACGCAAAATAAATCAAAACACGAAAAAAGCATGCATACGAGTACGATGTGTTTTCATATGGAAACTTTGAACACCTAGTTTAGGCTACGTATCGGCTGTCCGATTGTGACTCCTCTGTTTGTCTCTTGACAGACCGGAGCAAAAATATAAATACAAACGCGACAATCACGAAAGACAGCCTTCCTGAAGCACCGTAAAGAAAAGAAGAGAAAAACAAATATTAAAAAAAAACGCCACAGTCACAAATATACGATCAAAGAAGAAAGCTGAATGGTAATCTAAGTCAGAACAAAAGAAAATCAAAACACAATTGAGACCACGATGGGCCCGATCACAAATAACAATTGTCAGACGTCCACCAGGTTACAAAATGATGAATATAGCTTAAGTTTGATTACCAAAGGTAAGAATCAGAAAAAATGTATGTTGACATTTCACATATGACATAAAAAGTGTTTCCACCGTCCAGAATTTATTATGATTATCGTCTTAAAGAAAATCTTTCATGTAAGACAGGCTCTTAAATACTACCTTTTATAGTACACCCAGAAAGACTTGTCCAACTTCCTGTGTCCTCACATGTAACAGTGGTAGGAGTAGGTGTCCCATCATATCCTGTAGCACAGGTTACAGATGAAGTACCCTGATATGTAGTTGCGGTGATACTGGTAAATGAATACCCAGTCTCTGTTGGTGTACCGCAGTCTAATATAAAACATAAGACAAAATCAGTATATAAGTCATGATAAAGAATTTTACGACCTTAGATTTCATTTTTGTCTCATATGTACAATAAATTGTAACTAGTAGCCAACCACATCCAGGAGATGTTCTTGAATTGTGCCTATTTATGTATACTAGAAATATGATGGAGAATCAGTCTTACACCAAAATTAAAAAAAAAAAATATTTAAGGTAACAAGATACACTTTCAAAGGACGAAACTCTTTCAAAGATTATCGTGTTTTATCTTTTATGAGCAGGAAAGCAGACAGAAAGTCACAAAAATTATCTTCTTTGTGAAAAAATGGTGGAAAAATACTAACCAGTGCTCCAGTATCCTTTCATTTAATCATTCATTTAATGGCGTAATGGGTAGTTTTCATGCTTTGTTTTGGATGAATATTATCAAGCAATCAATGTTGCACTGCCAGTAAGTTTTATTTTCAAACAAAACATCATTTTACGAAGGATTATTTATGTTATCACTCTTCGTGACTGAGGCCCTTCCTAGATAACTTTATTATATATATTTCAGAAGGCCTATCCGGTGTAAGTTTGGCATATACAAATTAAGTTGCCTTAACCATATGATGCCAAACTTACACTGAACAGGCTATCTAAAATATATAAATGAAGCTACCTAGGAAAGGCCAGAATAACAAAGCTCAGCCTTCTAAAGGATTAAGAAGAAGAGATGAGGAACAAATGCTGACAAGAAACAACCACATAGTTGAAATAACCAACATACAAGCAATGAAGAGCTGCAGTAGAGAATTTCGGAACGGTCCGTAGAAAAAAAAACTACAGGGCTTTTAACTAGCTTTACTCGACTGAAATCTCGCCCTTAATTCTGATGCGACTTCAGAATACAAATATGTGTACGGTCCGTGCAGAGTTTAAATCGAATCAATGAAACACAACAGCAGTAAATAAATAATTACATAGCTTTGATGAAACAAAACAGGGCTTAGTGGCGATCTGAAACTAAACAAAAAGATAAATGATTCTCACATACCTTTGATGGTACACCCTGAAATAGTTGTCCAGCTTCCAGTATCTTCACATGTCACAACGGTAGGACTCGCTGTTCCGTCATATCCTGTCGCACAGGACACTGATGAAGTACCCTGATATGTTGTTGCAGTAGTCCCGGTAAATGAATATCCGGTCTCTGATGGCGATCCACAGTCTGACATAACAAAACATAACACAACGTTATAAAGTGCAATTCACTGTGTCTAATTATTTTTCGAAGGATCAGTAGAAGAAATATAATTACATCGCATTGAAACCACTACGACAAACCAACGATAAGGCTCCAAAGT
Organism: Anodontia alba; assembly: GCA_964016985.1. Lineage (NCBI taxonomy): Eukaryota > Metazoa > Mollusca > Bivalvia > Lucinida > Lucinidae > Anodontia > Anodontia alba. The sequence goes on from OZ024831.1 coordinate 50,196,448, forward strand.
ATATATACTGGCAGCCAGAGCAAACGGAAACCACTTTGTCGTAAATTGTTCACTCTTACTTTTGGTGTTACTGGTAGGGTATGACCCTAATAGAAACATCACTAGCAGAAAGCCAAACAGACAGTTACTTTCCCACAAAGTGGCCAAATGGCTATCCAAAACAAAAAGATATAAGCGACACACACATTCAAAGACGAACTATAACAAAAATAAACCATGACAGAAGAACTGCCTTGGAACAGTCAGTGAAAAGCATTTCACTTGGGAAGGGGTGGGGGGGGGGGGGGGTTAAATCGATTTTACGTGGCCACAATCCTCGCCCTTACTTCTGCCGCGGTTTGGACACATAATTTGTTCAGTCCGCATGAAGGCTTCCTGTTGCTTTGTGGTTTATTCTACGAGGCGATGTGTTGTATGTCTTACCATGTGTCATTTTGTTCTTGTGTTTTTGAGTTCTTTTAGTATTGCGATTACCTCGCTTGGGAAAGAGAGAGTTAATCTTAGTGCTTTTCGTACGTTTGTTCGATTTGTGCTTGTTTGGATTTGTCGGTTTCCTCTTCCTCTTGTTGTCTGGGAAGGGCTGCGGTTTGTGATTGTGGCACTCCCTGGATTTTTCTCTTACGTTATTTTTCCTAACTCGTCAGTGCTACATCTCCGAGAACACAAAAAAATCAAGTAATTACAGAGATGAAACAACGATGAGGACTCGACAGACACTAATAGTAAAAAAGACTGATAATGTCATGTCGACAGACACTAATAGCATAGAAGACTGATAATGTCATGCCCATGAATATACCCAATTGTTTCCATTTTCATTTATACATGAGCTTGGGCATAGCATATAGTACAAGACTGCTTCTGCATCCAATGAAACCTCAGATCAACCTGCTCTTCCGCGTAGTGTTTGCAGGGCACAATGTGTTAATACGTGAACGTCATCTGTTAAGAAAAAAACAAGTGTAAATTTTATATGATATTATTATACCTTTAATTATACATCCAGAAACTCCAGTCCAGTCTCCAGTTGCTTCACAGGTAACAATGGTAGGGCTTGCAGTTCCTTCATAGCCTGTGGCACAAGCGACAGATGAAGTACCCTGATATGTTGTTGCTGTTGTGCCGGTAAACTCATACCCACTCTCTAATGGAGTACCGCAGTCTGATTTAAATAATTATGAAATAACAAATAAAAGTACAGCTGTATAACTTTAACCGGTCCGATATGTAAAAGGTGGCACATATCAGAAACAGCGTGCACTGCCTAATTCTCATATCAGTAACACCCAATTGATTTTCTAAACAATGAAAAGTATTGCAACACATTCCATAGTCTCCGAAAAGATATTTGCATCAAAAATACTGAATTCTACAAATAAATGTTGTTGTTTTTTATTGTATTCACGCCGATTATGTTTGTATTGGATTTAGTCAGTATCTCGGATAATTCTACAAAAAAGGAACAGCGACCACTTTAGCTACATCACTAAAGATAAAGCCAACTGTACCGGCGAATCATTTTATATATTGGCATTAATAAATTCAAATCTAACTTTAAAATCACTAATAAAAGGCTACATGGTTTGAATGTGCTTAAACTTGGTGATAGATAACGTTGTTGTTTTATCAGTATATTATAAATCAGAAATCAGAAAATAAATGTTCGAAAGGACAGAAATCTGTCTTCTTCAATCAAGACATAACCGAAATCCAAAGGCATATACATTGCATTGGCATCTCAATAACAGAGCTGTTTTAACCAAAAACAAAACAAACAAACAAAAACATATGTCTCCCCGAAGCTGCCACTCACATACACAAAGTTCACCCATAATAACTGTTTAGCACCATTGCAGGCCCGTACACAGAGTGGGGAGTAGGTGCAGTGGGTGGTGGGGTGTGGGTGGGGGGGGGGGGGGGGGCGGGGTGCGAAATCTTTTCTGGAAAAAATATTTGTGGTCTGCATGTCGTCTGATGATAGTTTATATTTGTATAAGTTTTCATGAACGTATCTTGAATGGTTTTCAACTTATACAGCGCACTCAAAACTACTAATGTCAAACTTCAAAGTTGAATAACTCAAAAAAGATATAGACGAGAGTTACACTGCTTGTGGTCTGCACGTTATCTGGTGATGCTTTATATTTCTGTAAAGTTTCATAAAAATATCTTGAAAGGCTTTCTACTAATACAACAGTAACTAAACTACCATTGTCAAATTCAAAGGAGAAATACTCCAAAAATATATAGACGAGAGTTTCGGTTCTTGTCGTCTGCATGTCTTGTGATAATGTTTTATATTTCTATGAAGTTTCATGAAAATACCCAGACCGGTATTTGATTTATAGAGCAGACACGCAACCGGTACTGTCAAATTTCTAAGGGAAGTAACTCCAAAAATATATAAACCAGAGTTATGGTTCTTATACTCTGCACGTTGTCTGATGATGCTTTATATTTTTGTGAAGTTTTATGAGAATATCTTTAACGGGTTTAAGCTATAGAGCGTCTGTCTGATGATGTTTTATATTTCTATGAAGTTTCATGAAACTATCTTGAATGGTTGTGAAGTTATAGAGCGACAATTTTGTTACAGACAGGTGGACAGACGGACAGACGGACAAACAACCAAGGCAAAAACAACATGTCTCCGCCCGTTCGAGGTCGGAGTGTGTGCGTGTGTGTGTTTGGGGGGGGGGGGGGGGGGGCTAATAACATGAAACAATGTTATAAAATACTTTAATGAATACTGAGAAAGTAACATCGTAACCCATGCCAAAAAAAAAAACAAGCATGTAGCCTGACAGACAAAATCCAGCTGTACCTTGAATAGTACATCCTGAAACAGTTGTCCAACTTCCAGTATCTTCACATATAACAGTGGTAGGATTAGCTATTCCAGAATATCCTGTAGCACAGGACACTGATGAAGTACCCTGATAGGTCGTTGCAGTAGTACCAGTATATGTATACCCCGTCTCTGATGGTGTACCACAGTCTGACATTAAGAATAAATTAAACACATTAGTAAATGATTTCATTGTATTTGTCTTTTCATCGGGGTAAATTGCTTTTTTCATGTCAAACCCTTGTTGTGATACTATTCTATAACTTCTGACATACTACTCAATTTAATGAAATAAGTCAAATAGCATTACAATTGGAAACAAAGAAGACACAAAATAAGGAAAATCGGAGATTCGGTCTGATTGAGTCTTTTCATATGCAAGACTGTAGTTTGCGAGGCTGCATACGCCCCTAGCGCCGACTTAAGCGGTATTCGATTTCTAAAATAACCAGGATGGGCTCAATGATCCCAAAGGATATTTAGTTAATTCCACAAGAAACAGCCCACCACGTCCTTTGGTAAATGAAAATAACTAGCAGATAACTGTCTTAGCAAATGCCTAATGTTTCGATTTATTTCCCCAACCGTGAGACCTTCGTGTAACGTAGCCCTTGACAACACCACCTGTCTTGCAATTAGAAAGTAGACGACCTTTATTTAGATATACCACATGCAGTTAGCCCTCACGTGTTTGACGACAGATGACTGGCTTTGAAAAGGTTTAAATCTTGTGACTGTTTGCCAAAGTGTGGTATTTTTGTTGCCGTGTTATGGAAAACAGTACAAATTTTATAACTTATAAATTTTGTAATTATAAAAGTAAATGTTTCAGTTTTACGAAACTAGCGCGCCATTGCTTTGTATCAATACATTGCAAGCAGTCCATATACTGCTTGTTAGCGATGTAAATGCATTTGACAAATTTTGAGCTTCAGCGTAAATCTGAACGATGCCCTTCTGGTGACGATAGAGCAGCGTTATGTAGAACACATTCAAAATGGCGAATACATAACGACGCAAAATAAATCAAAACACGAAAAAAGCATGCATACGAGTACTATGTGTTTTCATATGGAAACTTTGAACACCTTGTTTAGGCTACGTATCGGCTGTCCATACATAACGACGCAAACATAAAGACACAAAATAAATCAAAACACGAAAAAAGCATGCATACGAGTACTACGTGTTTTTATATGGAAACTTTGAACACCTAGTTTAGGCTACGTATCGGCTGTCCATACATAACGACGCAAACATAAAGACGCAAAATAAATCAAAACACGAAAAAAGCATGCATACGAGTACGATGTGTTTTCATATGGAAACTTTGAACACCTAGTTTAGGCTACGTATCGGCTGTCCGATTGTGACTCCTCTGTTTGTCTCTTGACAGACCGGAGCAAAAATATAAATACAAACGCGACAATCACGAAAGACAGCCTTCCTGAAGCACCGTAAAGAAAAGAAGAGAAAAACAAATATTAAAAAAAAACGCCACAGTCACAAATATACGATCAAAGAAGAAAGCTGAATGGTAATCTAAGTCAGAACAAAAGAAAATCAAAACACAATTGAGACCATGATGGGCCCGATCACAAATAACAATTGTCAGACGTCCACCAGGTTACAAAATGATGAATATAGCTTAAGTTTGATTACCAAAGGTAAGAATCAGAAAAAATGTATGTTGACATTTCACATATGACATAAAAAGTGTTTCCACCGTCCAGAATTTATTATGATTATCGTCTTAAAGAAAATCTTTCATGTAAGACAGGCTCTTAAATACTACCTTTTATAGTACACCCAGAAAGACTTGTCCAACTTCCTGTGTCCTCACATGTAACAGTGGTAGGAGTAGGTGTCCCATCATATCCTGTAGCACAGGTTACAGATGAAGTACCCTGATATGTAGTTGCGGTGATACTGGTAAATGAATACCCAGTCTCTGTTGGTGTACCGCAGTCTAATATAAAACATAAGACAAAATCAGTATATAAGTCATGATAAAGAATTTTACGACCTTAGATTTCATTTTTGTCTCATATGTACAATAAATTGTAACTAGTAGCCAACCACATCCAGGAGATGTTCTTGAATTGTGCCTATTTATGTATACTAGAAATATGATGGAGAATCAGTCTTACACCAAAATTAAAAAAAAATATTTAAGGTAACTAGATACACTTTCAAAGGACGAAACTCTTTCAAAGATTATCGTGTTTTATCTTTTATGAGCAGGAAAGCAGACAGAAAGTCACAAAAATTATCTTCTTTGTGAAAAAATGGTGGAAAAATACTAACCAGTGCTCCAGTATCCTTTCATTTAATCATTCATTTAATGGCGTAATGGGTAGTTTTCATGCTTTGTTTTGGATGAATATTATCAAGCAATCAATGTTGCACTGCCAGTAAGTTTTATTTTCAAACAAAACATCATTTTACGAAGGATTATTTATGTTATCACTCTTCGTGACTGAGGCCCTTCCTAGATAACTTTATTATATATATTTCAGAAGGCCTATCCGGTGTAAGTTTGGCATATACAAATTAAGTTGCCTTAACCATATGATGCCAAACTTACACTGAACAGGCTATCTAAAATATATAAATGAAGCTACCTAGGAAAGGCCAGAATAACAAAGCTCAGCCTTCTAAAGGATTAAGAAGAAGAGATGAGGAACAAATGCTGACAAGAAACAACCACATAGTTGAAATAACCAACATACAAGCAATGAAGAGCTGCAGTAGAGAATTTCGGAACGGTCCGTAGAAAAAAAAACTACAGGGCTTTTAACTAGCTTTACTCGACTGAAATCTCGCCCTTAATTCTGATGCGACTTCAGAATACAAATATGTGTACGGTCCGTGCAGAGTTTAAATCGAATCAATGAAACACAACAGCAGTAAATAAATAATTACATAGCTTTGATGAAACAAAACAGGGCTTAGTGGCGATCTGAAACTAAACAAAAAGATAAATGATTCTCACATACCTTTGATGGTACACCCTGAAATAGTTGTCCAGCTTCCAGTATCTTCACATGTCACAACGGTAGGACTCGCTGTTCCGTCATATCCTGTCGCACAGGACACTGATGAAGTACCCTGATATGTTGTTGCAGTAGTCCCGGTAAATGAATATCCGGTCTCTGATGGCGTTCCACAGTCTGACATAACAAAACATAACACAACGTTATAAAGTGCAATTCACTGTGTCTAATTATTTTTCGAAGGATCAGTAGAAGAAATATAATTACATCGCATTGAAACCACTACGACAAACCAACGATAAGGCTCCAACGTATATATACTGGCAGCCAGAGCAAACGGAAACCACTTTGTCGTAAATTGTTCACTCTTACTTTTGGTGTTACTGGTAGGGTATGACCCTAATAGAAACATCACTAGCAGAAAGCCAAACAGACAGTTACTTTCCCACAAAGTGGCCAAATGGCTATCCAAAACAAAAAGATATAAGCGACACACACATTCAAAGACGAACTATAACAAAAATAAACCATGACAGAAGAACTGCCTTGGAACAGTCAGTGAAAAGCATTTCACTTGGGAAGGGGTGGAGGGGGGGGGGGGTTAAATCGATTTTACGTGGCCACAATCCTCGCCCTTACTTCTGCCGCGGTTTGGACACATAATTTGTTCAGTCCGCATGAAGGCTTCCTGTTGCTTTGTGGTTTATTCTACGAGGCGATGTGTTGTATGTCTTACCATGTGTCATTTTGTTCTTGTGTTTTTGAGTTCTTTTAGTATTGCGATTACCTCGCTTGGGAAAGAGAGAGTTAATCTTAGTGCTTTTCGTACGTTTGTTCGATTTGTGCTTGTTTGGATTTGTCGGTTTCCTCTTCCTCTTGTTGTCTGGGAAGGGCTGCGGTTTGTGATTGTGGCACTCCCTGGATTTTTCTCTTACGTTATTTTTCCTAACTCGTCAGTGCTACATCTCCGAGAACACAAAAAAATCAAGTAATTACAGAGATGAAACAACGATGAGGACTCGACAGACACTAATAGTAAAAAAGACTGATAATGTCATGTCGACAGACACTAATAGCATAGAAGACTGATAATGTCATGCCCATGAATATACCCAATTGTTTCCATTTTCATTTATACATGAGCTTGGGCATAGCATATAGTACAAGACTGCTTCTGCATCCAATGAAACCTCAGATCAACCTGCTCTTCCGCGTAGTGTTTGCAGGGCACAATGTGTTAATACGTGAACGTCATCTGTTAAGAAAAAAACATGTGTAAATTTTATATGATATTATTATACCTTTAATTATACATCCAGAAACTCCAGTCCAGTCTCCAGTTGCTTCACAGGTAACAATGGTAGGGCTTGCAGTTCCTTCATAGCCTGTGGCACAAGCGACAGATGAAGTACCCTGATATGTTGTTGCTGTTGTGCCGGTAAACTCATACCCACTCTCTAATGGAGTACCGCAGTCTGATTTAAATAATTATGAAATAACAAATAAAAGTACAGCTGTATAACTTTAACCGGTCCGATATGTAAAAGGTGGCACATATCAGAAACAGCGTGCACTGCCTAATTCTCATATCAGTAACACCCAATTGATTTTCTAAACAATGAAAAGTATTGCAACACATTCCATAGTCTCCGAAAAGATATTTGCATCAAAAATACTGAATTCTACAAATAAATCTTGTTGTTTTTTATTGTATTCACGCCGATTATGTTTGTATTGGATTTAGTCAGTATCTCGGATAATTCTACAAAAAAGGAACAGCGACCACTTTAGCTACATCACTAAAGATAAAGCCAACTGTACCGGCGAATCATTTTATATATTGGCATTAATAAATTCAAATCTAACTTTAAAATCACTAATAAAAGGCTACATGGTTTGAATGTGCTTAAACTTGGTGATAGATAACGTTGTTGTTTTATCAGTATATTATAAATCAGAAATCAGAAAATAAATGTTCGAAAGGACAGAAATCTGTCTTCTTCAATCAAGACATAACCGAAATCCAAAGGCATATACATTGCATTGGCATCTCAATAACAGAGCTGTTTTAACCAAAAACAAAACAAACAAACAAAAACATATGTCTCCCCGAAGCTGCCACTCACATACACAAAGTTCACCCATAATAACTGTTTAGCACCATTGCAGGCCCGTACACAGAGTGGGGAGTAGGTGCAGTGGGTGGTGGGGTGTGGGGGGGGGGGGGGGCGGGGTGCGAAATCTTTTCTGGAAAAAATATTTGTGGTCTGCATGTCGTCTGATGATAGTTTATATTTGTATAAGTTTTCATGAACGTATCTTGAATGGTTTTCAACTTATACAGCGCACTCAAAACTACTAATGTCAAACTTCAAAGTTGAATAACTCAAAAAAGATATAGACGAGAGTTACACTGCTTGTGGTCTGCACGTTATCTGGTGATGCTTTATATTTCTGTAAAGTTTCATAAAAATATCTTGAAAGGCTTTCTACTAATACAACAGTAACTAAACTACCATTGTCAAATTCAAAGGAGAAATACTCCAAAAATATATAGACGAGAGTTTCGGTTCTTGTCGTCTGCATGTCTTGTGATAATGTTTTATATTTCTATGAAGTTTCATGAAAATACCCAGACCGGTATTTGATTTATAGAGCAGACACGCAACCGGTACTGTCAAATTTCTAAGGGAAGTAACTCCAAAAATATATAAACCAGAGTTATGGTTCTTATACTCTGCACGTTGTCTGATGATGCTTTATATTTTTGTGAAGTTTTATGAGAATATCTTTAACGGGTTTAAGCTATAGAGCGTCTGTCTGATGATGTTTTATATTTCTATGAAGTTTCATGAAACTATCTTGAATGGTTGTGAAGTTATAGAGCGACAATTTTGTTACAGACAGGTGGACAGACGGACAGACGGACAAACAACCAAGGCAAAAACAACATGTCTCCGCCCGTTCGAGGTCGGAGTGTGTGCGTGTGTGTGTTTGGGGGGGGGGGGGGGGGGGGCTAATAACATGAAACAATGTTATAAAATACTTTAATGAATACTGAGAAAGTAACATCGTAACCCATGCCAAAAAAAAAACAAGCATGTAGCCTGACAGACAAAATCCAGCTGTACCTTGAATAGTACATCCTGAAACAGTTGTCCAACTTCCAGTATCTTCACATATAACAGTGGTAGGATTAGCTATTCCAGAATATCCTGTAGCACAGGACACTGATGAAGTACCCTGATAGGTCGTTGCAGTAGTACCAGTATATGTATACCCCGTCTCTGATGGTGTACCACAGTCTGACATTAAGAATAAATTAAACACATTAGTAAATGATTTCATTGTATTTGTCTTTTCATCGGGGTAAATTGCTTTTTTCATGTCAAACCCTTGTTGTGATACTATTCTATAACTTCTGACATACTACTCAATTTAATGAAATAAGTCAAATAGCATTACAATTGGAAACAAAGAAGACACAAAATAAGGAAAATCGGAGATTCGGTCTGATTGAGTCTTTTCATATGCAAGACTGTAGTTTGCGAGGCTGCATACGCCCCTAGCGCCGACTTAAGCGGTATTCGATTTCTAAAATAACCAGGATGGGCTCAATGATCCCAAAGGATATTTAGTTAATTCCACAAGAAACAGCCCACCACGTCCTTTGGTAAATGAAAATAACTAGCAGATAACTGTCTTAGCAAATGCCTAATGTTTCGATTTATTTCCCCAACCGTGAGACCTTCGTGTAACGTAGCCCTTGACAACACCACCTGTCTTGCAATTAGAAAGTAGACGACCTTTATTTAGATATACCACATGCAGTTAGCCCTCACGTGTTTGACGACAGATGACTGGCTTTGAAAAGGTTTAAATCTTGTGACTGTTTGCCAAAGTGTGGTATTTTTGTTGCCGTGTTATGGAAAACAGTACAAATTTTATAACTTATAAATTTTGTAATTATAAAAGTAAATGTTTCAGTTTTACGAAACTAGCGCGCCATTGCTTTGTATCAATACATTGCAAGCAGTCCATATACTGCTTGTTAGCGATGTAAATGCATTTGACAAATTTTGAGCTTCAGCGTAAATCTGAACGATGCCCTTCTGGTGACGATAGAGCAGCGTTATGTAGAACACATTCAAAATGGCGAATACATAACGACGCAAAATAAATCAAAACACGAAAAAAGCATGCATACGAGTACTATGTGTTTTCATATGGAAACTTTGAACACCTTGTTTAGGCTACGTATCGGCTGTCCATACATAACGACGCAAACATAAAGACACAAAATAAATCAAAACACGAAAAAAGCATGCATACGAGTACTACGTGTTTTTATATGGATTCTTTGAACACCTAGTTTAGGCTACGTATCGGCTGTCCATACATAACGACGCAAACATAAAGACGCAAAATAAATCAAAACACGAAAAAAGCATGCATACGAGTACGATGTGTTTTCATATGGAAACTTTGAACACCTAGTTTAGGCTACGTATCGGCTGTCCGATTGTGACTCCTCTGTTTGTCTCTTGACAGACCGGAGCAAAAGTATAAATACAAACGCGACAATCACGAAAGACAGCCTTCCTGAAGCACCGTAAAGAAAAGAAGAGAAAAACAAATATTAAAAAAAAACGCCACAGTCACAAATATACGATCAAAGAAGAAAGCTGAATGGTAATCTAAGTCAGAACAAAAGAAAATCAAAACACAATTGAGATCACGATGGGCCCGATCACAAATAACAATTGTCAGACGTCCACCAGGTTACAAAATGATGAATATAGCTTAAGTTTGATTACCAAAGGTAAGAATCAGAAAAAATGTATGTTGACATTTCACATATGACATAAAAAGTGTTTCCACCGTCCAGAATTTATTATGATTATCGTCTTAAAGAAAATCTTTCATGTAAGACAGGCTCTTAAATACTACCTTTTATAGTACACCCAGAAAGACTTGTCCAACTTCCTGTGTCCTCACATGTAACAGTGGTAGGAGTAGGTGTCCCATCATATCCTGTAGCACAGGTTACAGATGAAGTACCCTGATATGTAGTTGCGGTGATACTGGTAAATGAATACCCAGTCTCTGTTGGTGTACCGCAGTCTAATATAAAACATAAGACAAAATCAGTATATAAGTCATGATAAAGAATTTTACGACCTTAGATTTCATTTTTGTCTCATATGTACAATAAATTGTAACTAGTAGCCAACCACATCCAGGAGATGTTCTTGAATTGTGCCTATTTATGTATACTAGAAATATGATGGAGAATCAGTCTTACACCAAAATTAAAAAAAAAAATATTTAAGGTAACTAGATACACTTTCAAAGGACGAAACTCTTTCAAAGATTATCGTGTTTTATCTTTTATGAGCAGGAAAGCAGACAGAAAGTCACAAAAATTATCTTCTTTGTGAAAAAATGGTGGAAAAATACTAACCAGTGCTCCAGTATCCTTTCATTTAATCATTCATTTAATGGCGTAATGGGTAGTTTTCATGCTTTGTTTTGGATGAATATTATCAAGCAATCAATGTTGCACTGCCAGTAAGTTTTATTTTCAAACAAAACATCATTTTACGAAGGATTATTTATGTTATCACTCTTCGTGACTGAGGCCCTTCCTAGATAACTTTATTATATATATTTCAGAAGGCCTATCCGGTGTAAGTTTGGCATATACAAATTAAGTTGCCTTAACCATATGATGCCAAACTTACACTGAACAGGCTATCTAAAATATATAAATGAAGCTACCTAGGAAAGGCCAGAATAACAAAGCTCAGCCTTCTAAAGGATTAAGAAGAAGAGATGAGGAACAAATGCTGACAAGAAACAACCACATAGTTGAAATAACCAACATACAAGCAATGAAGAGCTGCAGTAGAGAATTTCGGAACGGTCCGTAGAAAAAAAAACTACAGGGCTTTTAACTAGCTTTACTCGACTGAAATCTCGCCCTTAATTCTGATGCGACTTCAGAATACAAATATGTGTACGGTCCGTGCAGAGTTTAAATCGAATCAATGAAACACAACAGCAGTAAATAAATAATTACATAGCTTTGATGAAACAAAACAGGGCTTAGTGGCGATCTGAAACTAAACAAAAAGATAAATGATTCTCACATACCTTTGATGGTACACCCTGAAATAGTTGTCCAGCTTCCAGTATCTTCACATGTCACAACGGTAGGACTCGCTGTTCCGTCATATCCTGTCGCACAGGACACTGATGAAGTACCCTGATATGTTGTTGCAGTAGTCCCGGTAAATGAATATCCGGTCTCTGATGGCGATCCACAGTCTGACATAACAAAACATAACACAACGTTATAAAGTGCAATTCACTGTGTCTAATTATTTTTCGAAGGATCAGTAGAAGAAATATAATTACATCGCATTGAAACCACTACGACAAACCAACGATAAGGCTCCAAAGTATACATACTGGCAGCCAGAGCAAACGGAAACCACTTTGTCGTAAATTGTTCACTCTTACTTTTGGTGTTACTGGTAGGGTATGACCCTAATAGAAACATCACTAGCAGAAAGCCAAACAGACAGTTACTTTCCCACAAAGTGGCCAAATGGCTATCCAAAACAAAAAGATATAAGCGACACACACATTCAAAGACGAACTATAACAAAAATAAACCATGACAGAAGAACTGCCTTGGAACAGTCAGTGAAAAGCATTTCACTTGGGAAGGGGTGGGGGGGGGTTAAATCGATTTTACGTGGCCACAATCCTCGCCCTTACTTCTGCCGCGGTTTGGACACATAATTTGTTCAGTCCGCATGAAGGCTTCCTGTTGCTTTGTGGTTTATTCTACGAGGCGATGTGTTGTATGTCTTACCATGTGTCATTTTGTTCTTGTGTTTTTGAGTTCTTTTAGTATTGCGATTACCTCGCTTGGGAAAGAGAGAGTTAATCTTAGTGCTTTTCGTACGTTTGTTCGATTTGTGCTTGTTTGGATTTGTCGGTTTCCTCTTCCTCTTGTTGTCTGGGAAGGGCTGCGGTTTGTGATTGTGGCACTCCCTGGATTTTTCTCTTACGTTATTTTTCCTAACTCGTCAGTGCTACATCTCCGAGAACACAAAAAAATCAAGTAATTACAGAGATGAAACAACGATGAGGACTCGACAGACACTAATAGTAAAAAAGACTGATAATGTCATGTCGACAGACACTAATAGCATAGAAGACTGATAATGTCATGCCCATGAATATACCCAATTGTTTCCATTTTCATTTATACATGAGCTTGGGCATAGCATATAGTACAAGACTGCTTCTGCATCCAATGAAACCTCAGATCAACCTGCTCTTCCGCGTAGTGTTTGCAGGGCACAATGTGTTAATACGTGAACGTCATCTGTTAAGAAAAAAACATGTGTAAATTTTATATGATATTATTATACCTTTAATTATACATCCAGAAACTCCAGTCCAGTCTCCAGTTGCTTCACAGGTAACAATGGTAGGGCTTGCAGTTCCTTCATAGCCTGTGGCACAAGCGACAGATGAAGTACCCTGATATGTTGTTGCTGTTGTGCCGGTAAACTCATACCCACTCTCTAATGGAGTACCGCAGTCTGATTTAAATAATTATGAAATAACAAATAAAAGTACAGCTGTATAACTTTAACCGGTCCGATATGTAAAAGGTGGCACATATCAGAAACAGCGTGCACTGCCTAATTCTCATATCAGTAACACCCAATTGATTTTCTAAACAATGAAAAGTATTGCAACACATTCCATAGTCTCCGAAAAGATATTTGCATCAAAAATACTGAATTCTACAAATAAATGTTGTTGTTTTTTATTGTATTCACGCCGATTATGTTTGTATTGGATTTAGTCAGTATCTCGGATAATTCTACAAAAAAGGAACAGCGACCACTTTAGCTACATCACTAAAGATAAAGCCAACTGTACCGGCGAATCATTTTATATATTGGCATTAATAAATTCAAATCTAACTTTAAAATCACTAATAAAAGGCTACATGGTTTGAATGTGCTTAAACTTGGTGATAGATAACGTTGTTGTTTTATCAGTATATTATAAATCAGAAATCAGAAAATAAATGTTCGAAAGGACAGAAATCTGTCTTCTTCAATCAAGACATAACCGAAATCCAAAGGCATATACATTGCATTGGCATCTCAATAACAGAGCTGTTTTAACCAAAAACAAAACAAACAAACAAAAACATATGTCTCCCCGAAGCTGCCACTCACATACACAAAATTCACCCATAATAACTGTTTAGCACCATTGCAGGCCCGTACACAGAGTGGGGAGTAGGTGCAGTGGGTGGTGGGGTGTGGGGGGGGCGGGGGGGGGGGGGCGGGGTGCGAAATCTTTTCTGGAAAAAATATTTGTGGTCTGCATGTCGTCTGATGATAGTTTATATTTGTATAAGTTTTCATGAACGTATCTTGAATGGTTTTCAACTTATACAGCGCACTCAAAACTACTAATGTCAAACTTCAAAGTTGAATAACTCAAAAAAGATATAGACGAGAGTTACACTGCTTGTGGTCTGCACGTTATCTGGTGATGCTTTATATTTCTGTAAAGTTTCATAAAAATATCTTGAAAGGCTTTCTACTAATACAACAGTAACTAAACTACCATTGTCAAATTCAAAGGAGAAATACTCCAAAAATATATAGACGAGAGTTTCGGTTCTTGTCGTCTGCATGTCTTGTGATAATGTTTTATATTTCTATGAAGTTTCATGAAAATACCCAGACCGGTATTTGATTTATAGAGCAGACACGCAACCGGTACTGTCAAATTTCTAAGGGAAGTAACTCCAAAAATATATAAACCAGAGTTATGGTTCTTATACTCTGCACGTTGTCTGATGATGCTTTATATTTTTGTGAAGTTTTATGAGAATATCTTTAACGGGTTTAAGCTATAGAGCGTCTGTCTGATGATGTTTTATATTTCTATGAAGTTTCATGAAACTATCTTGAATGGTTGTGAAGTTATAGAGCGACAATTTTGTTACAGACAGGTGGACAGACGGACAGACGGACAAACAACCAAGGCAAAAACAACATGTCTCCGCCCGTTCGAGGTCGGAGTGTGTGCGTGTGTGTGTTTGGGGGGGGGGGGGGCTAATAACATGAAACAATGTTATAAAATACTTTAATGAATACTGAGAAAGTAACATCGTAACCCATGCCAAAAAAAAAACAAGCATGTAGCCTGACAGACAAAATCCAGCTGTACCTTGAATAGTACATCCTGAAACAGTTGTCCAACTTCCAGTATCTTCACATATAACAGTGGTAGGATTAGCTATTCCAGAATATCCTGTAGCACAGGACACTGATGAAGTACCCTGATAGGTCGTTGCAGTAGTACCAGTATATGTATACCCCGTCTCTGATGGTGTACCACAGTCTGACATTAAGAATAAATTAAACACATTAGTAAATGATTTCATTGTATTTGTCTTTTCATCGGGGTAAATTGCTTTTTTCATGTCAAACCCTTGTTGTGATACTATTCTATAACTTCTGACATACTACTCAATTTAATGAAATAAGTCAAATAGCATTACAATTGGAAACAAAGAAGACACAAAATAAGGAAAATCGGAGATTCGGTCTGATTGAGTCTTTTCATATGCAAGACTGTAGTTTGCGAGGCTGCATACGCCCCTAGCGCCGACTTAAGCGGTATTCGATTTCTAAAATAACCAGGATGGGCTCAATGATCCCAAAGGATATTTAGTTAATTCCACAAGAAACAGCCCACCACGTCCTTTGGTAAATGAAAATAACTAGCAGATAACTGTCTTAGCAAATGCCTAATGTTTCGATTTATTTCCCCAACCGTGAGACCTTCGTGTAACGTAGCCCTTGACAACACCACCTGTCTTGCAATTAGAAAGTAGACGACCTTTATTTAGATATACCACATGCAGTTAGCCCTCACGTGTTTGACGACAGATGACTGGCTTTGAAAAGGTTTAAATCTTGTGACTGTTTGCCAAAGTGTGGTATTTTTGTTGCCGTGTTATGGAAAACAGTACAAATTTTATAACTTATAAATTTTGTAATTATAAAAGTAAATGTTTCAGTTTTACGAAACTAGCGCGCCATTGCTTTGTATCAATACATTGCAAGCAGTCCATATACTGCTTGTTAGCGATGTAAATGCATTTGACAAATTTTGAGCTTCAGCGTAAATCTGAACGATGCCCTTCTGGTGACGATAGAGCAGCGTTATGTAGAACACATTCAAAATGGCGAATACATAACGACGCAAAATAAATCAAAACACGAAAAAAGCATGCATACGAGTACTATGTGTTTTCATATGGAAACTTTGAACACCTTGTTTAGGCTACGTATCGGCTGTCCATACATAACGACGCAAACATAAAGACACAAAATAAATCAAAACACGAAAAAAGCATGCATACGAGTACTACGTGTTTTTATATGGAAACTTTGAACACCTAGTTTAGGCTACGTATCGGCTGTCCATACATAACGACGCAAACATAAAGACGCAAAATAAATCAAAACACGAAAAAAGCATGCATACGAGTACGATGTGTTTTCATATGGAAACTTTGAACACCTAGTTTAGGCTACGTATCGGCTGTCCGATTGTGACTCCTCTGTTTGTCTCTTGACAGACCGGAGCAAAAATATAAATACAAACGCGACAATCACGAAAGACAGCCTTCCTGAAGCACCGTAAAGAAAAGAAGAGAAAAACAAATATTAAAAAAAAACGCCACAGTCACAAATATACGATCAAAGAAGAAAGCTGAATGGTAATCTAAGTCAGAACAAAAGAAAATCAAAACACAATTGAGACCACGATGGGCCCGATCACAAATAACAATTGTCAGACGTCCACCAGGTTACAAAATGATGAATATAGCTTAAGTTTGATTACCAAAGGTAAGAATCAGAAAAAATGTATGTTGACATTTCACATATGACATAAAAAGTGTTTCCACCGTCCAGAATTTATTATGATTATCGTCTTAAAGAAAATCTTTCATGTAAGACAGGCTCTTAAATACTACCTTTTATAGTACACCCAGAAAGACTTGTCCAACTTCCTGTGTCCTCACATGTAACAGTGGTAGGAGTAGGTGTCCCATCATATCCTGTAGCACAGGTTACAGATGAAGTACCCTGATATGTAGTTGCGGTGATACTGGTAAATGAATACCCAGTCTCTGTTGGTGTACCGCAGTCTAATATAAAACATAAGACAAAATCAGTATATAAGTCATGATAAAGAATTTTACGACCTTAGATTTCATTTTTGTCTCATATGTACAATAAATTGTAACTAGTAGCCAACCACATCCAGGAGATGTTCTTGAATTGTGCCTATTTATGTATACTAGAAATATGATGGAGAATCAGTCTTACACCAAAATTAAAAAAAAAATATTTAAGGTAACTAGATACACTTTCAAAGGACGAAACTCTTTCAAAGATTATCGTGTTTTATCTTTTATGAGCAGGAAAGCAGACAGAAAGTCACAAAAATTATCTTCTTTGTGAAAAAATGGTGGAAAAATACTAACCAGTGCTCCAGTATCCTTTCATTTAATCATTCATTTAATGGCGTAATGGGTAGTTTTCATGCTTTGTTTTGGATGAATATTATCAAGCAATCAATGTTGCACTGCCAGTAAGTTTTATTTTCAAACAAAACATCATTTTACGAAGGATTATTTATGTTATCACTCTTCGTGACTGAGGCCCTTCCTAGATAACTTTATTATATATATTTCAGAAGGCCTATCCGGTGTAAGTTTGGCATATACAAATTAAGTTGCCTTAACCATATGATGCCAAACTTACACTGAACAGGCTATCTAAAATATATAAATGAAGCTACCTAGGAAAGGCCAGAATAACAAAGCTCAGCCTTCTAAAGGATTAAGAAGAAGAGATGAGGAACAAATGCTGACAAGAAACAACCACATAGTTGAAATAACCAACATACAAGCAATGAAGAGCTGCAGTAGAGAATTTCGGAACGGTCCGTAGAAAAAAAAACTACAGGGCTTTTAACTAGCTTTACTCGACTGAAATCTCGCCCTTAATTCTGATGCGACTTCAGAATACAAATATGTGTACGGTCCGTGCAGAGTTTAAATCGAATCAATGAAACACAACAGCAGTAAATAAATAATTACATAGCTTTGATGAAACAAAACAGGGCTTAGTGGCGATCTGAAACTAAACAAAAAGATAAATGATTCTCACATACCTTTGATGGTACACCCTGAAATAGTTGTCCAGCTTCCAGTATCTTCACATGTCACAACGGTAGGACTCGCTGTTCCGTCATATCCTGTCGCACAGGACACTGATGAAGTACCCTGATATGTTGTTGCAGTAGTCCCGGTAAATGAATATCCGGTCTCTGATGGCGTTCCACAGTCTGACATAACAAAACATAACACAACGTTATAAAGTGCAATTCACTGTGTCTAATTATTTTTCGAAGGATCAGTAGAAGAAATATAATTACATCGCATTGAAACCACTACGACAAACCAACGATAAGGCTCCAAAGTATATATACTGGCAGCCAGAGCAAACGGAAACCACTTTGTCGTAAATTGTTCACTCTTACTTTTGGTGTTACTGGTAGGGTATGACCCTAATAGAAACATCACTAGCAGAAAGCCAAACAGACAGTTACTTTCCCACAAAGTGGCCAAATGGCTATCCAAAACAAAAAGATATAAGCGACACACACATTCAAAGACGAACTAAAACAAAAATAAACCATGACAGAAGAACTGCCTTGGAACAGTCAGTGAAAAGCATTTCACTTGGGAAGGGGTGGGGGGGGGGGTTAAATCGATTTTACGTGGCCACAATCCTCGCCCTTACTTCTGCCGCGGTTTGGACACATAATTTGTTCAGTCCGCATGAAGGCTTCCTGTTGCTTTGTGGTTTATTCTACGAGGCGATGTGTTGTATGTCTTACCATGTGTCATTTTGTTCTTGTGTTTTTGAGTTCTTTTAGTATTGCGATTACCTCGCTTGGGAAAGAGAGAGTTAATCTTAGTGCTTTTCGTACGTTTGTTCGATTTGTGCTTGTTTGGATTTGTCGGTTTCCTCTTCCTCTTGTTGTCTGGGAAGGGCTGCGGTTTGTGATTGTGGCACTCCCTGGATTTTTCTCTTACGTTATTTTTCCTAACTCGTCAGTGCTACATCTCCGAGAACACAAAAAAATCAAGTAATTACAGAGATGAAACAACGATGAGGACTCGACAGACACTAATAGTAAAAAAGACTGATAATGTCATGTCGACAGACACTAATAGCATAGAAGACTGATAATGTCATGCCCATGAATATACCCAATTGTTTCCATTTTCATTTATACATGAGCTTGGGCATAGCATATAGTACAAGACTGCTTCTGCATCCAATGAAACCTCAGATCAACCTGCTCTTCCGCGTAGTGTTTGCAGGGCACAATGTGTTAATACGTGAACGTCATCTGTTAAGAAAAAAACATGTGTAAATTTTATATGATATTATTATACCTTTAATTATACATCCAGAAACTCCAGTCCAGTCTCCAGTTGCTTCACAGGTAACAATGGTAGGGCTTGCAGTTCCTTCATAGCCTGTGGCACAAGCGACAGATGAAGTACCCTGATATGTTGTTGCTGTTGTGCCGGTAAACTCATACCCACTCTCTAATGGAGTACCGCAGTCTGATTTAAATAATTATGAAATAACAAATAAAAGTACAGCTGTATAACTTTAACCGGTCCGATATGTAAAAGGTGGCACATATCAGAAACAGCGTGCACTGCCTAATTCTCATATCAGTAACACCCAATTGATTTTCTAAACAATGAAAAGTATTGCAACACATTCCATAGTCTCCGAAAAGATATTTGCATCAAAAATACTGAATTCTACAAATAAATGTTGTTGTTTTTTATTGTATTTACGCCGATTATGTTTGTATTGGATTTAGTCAGTATCTCGGATAATTCTACAAAAAAGGAACAGCGACCACTTTAGCTACATCACTAAAGATAAAGCCAACTGTACCGGCGAATCATTTTATATATTGGCATTAATAAATTCAAATCTAACTTTAAAATCACTAATAAAAGGCTACATGGTTTGAATGTGCTTAAACTTGGTGATAGATAACGTTGTTGTTTTATCAGTATATTATAAATCAGAAATCAGAAAATAAATGTTCGAAAGGACAGAAATCTGTCTTCTTCAATCAAGACATAACCGAAATCCAAAGGCATATACATTGCATTGGCATCTCAATAACAGAGCTGTTTTAACCAAAAACAAAACAAACAAACAAAAACATATGTCTCCCCGAAGCTGCCACTCACATACACAAAGTTCACCCATAATAACTGTTTAGCACCATTGCAGGCCCGTACACAGAGTGGGGAGTAGGTGCAGTGGGTGGTGGGGTGTGTGTGTGTGGGGGGGGGGGGGGGGCGGGGTGCGAAATCTTTTCTGGAAAAAATATTTGTGGTCTGCATGTCGTCTGATGATAGTTTATATTTGTATAAGTTTTCATGAACGTATCTTGAATGGTTTTCAACTTATACAGCGCACTCAAAACTACTAATGTCAAACTTCAAAGTTGAATAACTCAAAAAAGATATAGACGAGAGTTACACTGCTTGTGGTCTGCACGTTATCTGGTGATGCTTTATATTTCTGTAAAGTTTCATAAAAATATCTTGAAAGGCTTTCTACTAATACAACAGTAACTAAACTACCATTGTCAAATTCAAAGGAGAAATACTCCAAAAATATATAGACGAGAGTTTCGGTTCTTGTCGTCTGCATGTCTTGTGATAATGTTTTATATTTCTATGAAGTTTCATGAAAATACCCAGACCGGTATTTGATTTATAGAGCAGACACGCAACCGGTACTGTCAAATTTCTAAGGGAAGTAACTCCAAAAATATATAAACCAGAGTTATGGTTCTTATACTCTGCACGTTGTCTGATGATGCTTTATATTTTTGTGAAGTTTTATGAGAATATCTTTAACGGGTTTAAGCTATAGAGCGTCTGTCTGATGATGTTTTATATTTCTATGAAGTTTCATGAAACTATCTTGAATGGTTGTGAAGTTATAGAGCGACAATTTTGTTACAGACAGGTGGACAGACGGACAGACGGACAAACAACCAAGGCAAAAACAACATGTCTCCGCCCGTTCGAGGTCGGAGTGTGTGTGTGTGTGTGTTGGGGGGGGGGGGGGGGGCTAATAACATGAAACAATGTTATAAAATACTTTAATGAATACTGAGAAAGTAACATCGTAACCCATGCCAAAAAAAAAAACAAGCATGTAGCCTGACAGACAAAATCCAGCTGTACCTTGAATAGTACATCCTGAAACAGTTGTCCAACTTCCAGTATCTTCACATATAACAGTGGTAGGATTAGCTATTCCAGAATATCCTGTAGCACAGGACACTGATGAAGTACCCTGATAGGTCGTTGCAGTAGTACCAGTATATGTATACCCCGTCTCTGATGGTGTACCACAGTCTGACATTAAGAATAAATTAAACACATTAGTAAATGATTTCATTGTATTTGTCTTTTCATCGGGGTAAATTGCTTTTTTCATGTCAAACCCTTGTTGTGATACTATTCTATAACTTCTGACATACTACTCAATTTAATGAAATAAGTCAAATAGCATTACAATTGGAAACAAAGAAGACACAAAATAAGGAAAATCGGAGATTCGGTCTGATTGAGTCTTTTCATATGCAAGACTGTAGTTTGCGAGGCTGCATACGCCCCTAGCGCCGACTTAAGCGGTATTCGATTTCTAAAATAACCAGGATGGGCTCAATGATCCCAAAGGATATTTAGTTAATTCCACAAGAAACAGCCCACCACGTCCTTTGGTAAATGAAAATAACTAGCAGATAACTGTCTTAGCAAATGCCTAATGTTTCGATTTATTTCCCCAACCGTGAGACCTTCGTGTAACGTAGCCCTTGACAACACCACCTGTCTTGCAATTAGAAAGTAGACGACCTTTATTTAGATATACCACATGCAGTTAGCCCTCACGTGTTTGACGACAGATGACTGGCTTTGAAAAGGTTTAAATCTTGTGACTGTTTGCCAAAGTGTGGTATTTTTGTTGCCGTGTTATGGAAAACAGTACAAATTTTATAACTTATAAATTTTGTAATTATAAAAGTAAATGTTTCAGTTTTACGAAACTAGCGCGCCATTGCTTTGTATCAATACATTGCAAGCAGTCCATATACTGCTTGTTAGCGATGTAAATGCATTTGACAAATTTTGAGCTTCAGCGTAAATCTGAACGATGCCCTTCTGGTGACGATAGAGCAGCGTTATGTAGAACACATTCAAAATGGCGAATACATAACGACGCAAAATAAATCAAAACACGAAAAAAGCATGCATACGAGTACTATGTGTTTTCATATGGAAACTTTGAACACCTTGTTTAGGCTACGTATCGGCTGTCCATACATAACGACGCAAACATAAAGACACAAAATAAATCAAAACACGAAAAAAGCATGCATACGAGTACTACGTGTTTTTATATGGAAACTTTGAACACCTAGTTTAGGCTACGTATCGGCTGTCCATACATAACGACGCAAACATAAAGACGCAAAATAAATCAAAACACGAAAAAAGCATGCATACGAGTACGATGTGTTTTCATATGGAAACTTTGAACACCTAGTTTAGGCTACGTATCGGCTGTCCGATTGTGACTCCTCTGTTTGTCTCTTGACAGACCGGAGCAAAAATATAAATACAAACGCGACAATCACGAAAGACAGCCTTCCTGAAGCACCGTAAAGAAAAGAAGAGAAAAACAAATATTAAAAAAAACGCCACAGTCACAAATATACGATCAAAGAAGAAAGCTGAATGGTAATCTAAGTCAGAACAAAAGAAAATCAAAACACAATTGAGACCACGATGGGCCCGATCACAAATAACAATTGTCAGACGTCCACCAGGTTACAAAATGATGAATATAGCTTAAGTTTGATTACCAAAGGTAAGAATCAGAAAAAATGTATGTTGACATTTCACATATGACATAAAAAGTGTTTCCACCGTCCAGAATTTATTATGATTATCGTCTTAAAGAAAATCTTTCATGTAAGACAGGCTCTTAAATACTACCTTTTATAGTACACCCAGAAAGACTTGTCCAACTTCCTGTGTCCTCACATGTAACAGTGGTAGGAGTAGGTGTCCCATCATATCCTGTAGCACAGGTTACAGATGAAGTACCCTGATATGTAGTTGCGGTGATACTGGTAAATGAATACCCAGTCTCTGTTGGTGTACCGCAGTCTAATATAAAACATAAGACAAAATCAGTATATAAGTCATGATAAAGAATTTTACGACCTTAGATTTCATTTTTGTCTCATATGTACAATAAATTGTAACTAGTAGCCAACCACATCCAGGAGATGTTCTTGAATTGTGCCTATTTATGTATAATAGAAAT
Organism: Anodontia alba; assembly: GCA_964016985.1. Lineage (NCBI taxonomy): Eukaryota > Metazoa > Mollusca > Bivalvia > Lucinida > Lucinidae > Anodontia > Anodontia alba. Next base: position 50,219,877 of record OZ024831.1, read on the forward strand.
ATGATGGAGAATCAGTCTTACACCAAAATTAAAAAAAAAATATTTAAGGTAACTAGATACACTTTCAAAGGACGAAACTCTTTCAAAGATTATCGTGTTTTATCTTTTATGAGCAGGAAAGCAGACAGAAAGTCACAAAAATTATCTTCTTTGTGAAAAAATGGTGGAAAAATACTAACCAGTGCTCCAGTATCCTTTCATTTAATCATTCATTTAATGGCGTAATGGGTAGTTTTCATGCTTTGTTTTGGATGAATATTATCAAGCAATCAATGTTGCACTGCCAGTAAGTTTTATTTTCAAACAAAACATCATTTTACGAAGGATTATTTATGTTATCACTCTTCGTGACTGAGGCCCTTCCTAGATAACTTTATTATATATATTTCAGAAGGCCTATCCGGTGTAAGTTTGGCATATACAAATTAAGTTGCCTTAACCATATGATGCCAAACTTACACTGAACAGGCTATCTAAAATATATAAATGAAGCTACCTAGGAAAGGCCAGAATAACAAAGCTCAGCCTTCTAAAGGATTAAGAAGAAGAGATGAGGAACAAATGCTGACAAGAAACAACCACATAGTTGAAATAACCAACATACAAGCAATGAAGAGCTGCAGTAGAGAATTTCGGAACGGTCCGTAGAAAAAAAAACTACAGGGCTTTTAACTAGCTTTACTCGACTGAAATCTCGCCCTTAATTCTGATGCGACTTCAGAATACAAATATGTGTACGGTCCGTGCAGAGTTTAAATCGAATCAATGAAACACAACAGCAGTAAATAAATAATTACATAGCTTTGATGAAACAAAACAGGGCTTAGTGGCGATCTGAAACTAAACAAAAAGATAAATGATTCTCACATACCTTTGATGGTACACCCTGAAATAGTTGTCCAGCTTCCAGTATCTTCACATGTCACAACGGTAGGACTCGCTGTTCCGTCATATCCTGTCGCACAGGACACTGATGAAGTACCCTGATATGTTGTTGCAGTAGTCCCGGTAAATGAATATCCGGTCTCTGATGGCGTTCCACAGTCTGACATAACAAAACATAACACAACGTTATAAAGTGCAATTCACTGTGTCTAATTATTTTTCGAAGGATCAGTAGAAGAAATATAATTACATCGCATTGAAACCACTACGACAAACCAACGATAAGGCTCCAAAGTATATATACTGGCAGCCAGAGCAAACGGAAACCACTTTGTCGTAAATTGTTCACTCTTACTTTTGGTGTTACTGGTAGGGTATGACCCTAATAGAAACATCACTAGCAGAAAGCCAAACAGACAGTTACTTTCCCACAAAGTGGCCAAATGGCTATCCAAAACAAAAAGATATAAGCGACACACACATTCAAAGACGAACTATAACAAAAATAAACCATGACAGAAGAACTGCCTTGGAACAGTCAGTGAAAAGCATTTCACTTGGGAAGGGGTGGGGGGGGGGGGGGGGTTAAATCGATTTTACGTGGCCACAATCCTCGCCCTTACTTCTGCCGCGGTTTGGACACATAATTTGTTCAGTCCGCATGAAGGCTTCCTGTTGCTTTGTGGTTTATTCTACGAGGCGATGTGTTGTATGTCTTACCATGTGTCATTTTGTTCTTGTGTTTTTGAGTTCTTTTAGTATTGCGATTACCTCGCTTGGGAAAGAGAGAGTTAATCTTAGTGCTTTTCGTACGTTTGTTCGATTTGTGCTTGTTTGGATTTGTCGGTTTCCTCTTCCTCTTGTTGTCTGGGAAGGGCTGCGGTTTGTGATTGTGGCACTCCCTGGATTTTTCTCTTACGTTATTTTTCCTAACTCGTCAGTGCTACATCTCCGAGAACACAAAAAAATCAAGTAATTACAGAGATGAAACAACGATGAGGACTCGACAGACACTAATAGTAAAAAAGACTGATAATGTCATGTCGACAGACACTAATAGCATAGAAGACTGATAATGTCATGCCCATGAATATACCCAATTGTTTCCATTTTCATTTATACATGAGCTTGGGCATAGCATATAGTACAAGACTGCTTCTGCATCCAATGAAACCTCAGATCAACCTGCTCTTCCGCGTAGTGTTTGCAGGGCACAATGTGTTAATACGTGAACGTCATCTGTTAAGAAAAAAACATGTGTAAATTTTATATGATATTATTATACCTTTAATTATACATCCAGAAACTCCAGTCCAGTCTCCAGTTGCTTCACAGGTAACAATGGTAGGGCTTGCAGTTCCTTCATAGCCTGTGGCACAAGCGACAGATGAAGTACCCTGATATGTTGTTGCTGTTGTGCCGGTAAACTCATACCCACTCTCTAATGGAGTACCGCAGTCTGATTTAAATAATTATGAAATAACAAATAAAAGTACAGCTGTATAACTTTAACCGGTCCGATATGTAAAAGGTGGCACATATCAGAAACAGCGTGCACTGCCTAATTCTCATATCAGTAACACCCAATTGATTTTCTAAACAATGAAAAGTATTGCAACACATTCCATAGTCTCCGAAAAGATATTTGCATCAAAAATACTGAATTCTACAAATAAATGTTGTTGTTTTTTATTGTATTCACGCCGATTATGTTTGTATTGGATTTAGTCAGTATCTCGGATAATTCTACAAAAAAGGAACAGCGACCACTTTAGCTACATCACTAAAGATAAAGCCAACTGTACCGGCGAATCATTTTATATATTGGCATTAATAAATTCAAATCTAACTTTAAAATCACTAATAAAAGGCTACATGGTTTGAATGTGCTTAAACTTGGTGATAGATAACGTTGTTGTTTTATCAGTATATTATAAATCAGAAATCAGAAAATAAATGTTCGAAAGGACAGAAATCTGTCTTCTTCAATCAAGACATAACCGAAATCCAAAGGCATATACATTGCATTGGCATCTCAATAACAGAGCTGTTTTAACCAAAAACAAAACAAACAAACAAAAACATATGTCTCCCCGAAGCTGCCACTCACATACACAAAGTTCACCCATAATAACTGTTTAGCACCATTGCAGGCCCGTACACAGAGTGGGGAGTAGGTGCAGTGGGTGGTGGGGTGTGGGGGGGGGGGCGGGGGGGGGGCGGGGTGCGAAATCTTTTCTGGAAAAAATATTTGTGGTCTGCATGTCGTCTGATGATAGTTTATATTTGTATAAGTTTTCATGAACGTATCTTGAATGGTTTTCAACTTATACAGCGCACTCAAAACTACTAATGTCAAACTTCAAAGTTGAATAACTCAAAAAAGATATAGACGAGAGTTACACTGCTTGTGGTCTGCACGTTATCTGGTGATGCTTTATATTTCTGTAAAGTTTCACAAAAATATCTTGAAAGGCTTTCTACTAATACAACAGTAACTAAACTACCATTGTCAAATTCAAAGGAGAAATACTCCAAAAATATATAGACGAGAGTTTCGGTTCTTGTCGTCTGCATGTCTTGTGATAATGTTTTATATTTCTATGAAGTTTCATGAAAATACCCAGACCGGTATTTGATTTATAGAGCAGACACGCAACCGGTACTGTCAAATTTCTAAGGGAAGTAACTCCAAAAATATATAAACCAGAGTTATGGTTCTTATACTCTGCACGTTGTCTGATGATGCTTTATATTTTTGTGAAGTTTTATGAGAATATCTTTAACGAGTTTAAGCTATAGAGCGTCTGTCTGATGATGTTTTATATTTCTATGAAGTTTCATGAAACTATCTTGAATGGTTGTGAAGTTATAGAGCGACAATTTTGTTACAGACAGGTGGACAGACGGACAGACGGACAAACAACCAAGGCAAAAACAACATGTCTCCGCCCGTTCGAGGTCGGAGTGTGTGTGTGTGTGTGTTGGGGGGTGGGGGGGGGGGGGCTAATAACATGAAACAATGTTATAAAATACTTTAATGAATACTGAGAAAGTAACATCGTAACCCATGCCAAAAAAAAAAAAAAAAAACAAGCATGTAGCCTGACAGACAAAATCCAGCTGTACCTTGAATAGTACATCCTGAAACAGTTGTCCAACTTCCAGTATCTTCACATATAACAGTGGTAGGATTAGCTATTCCAGAATATCCTGTAGCACAGGACACTGATGAAGTACCCTGATAGGTCGTTGCAGTAGTACCAGTATATGTATACCCCGTCTCTGATGGTGTACCACAGTCTGACATTAAGAATAAATTAAACACATTAGTAAATGATTTCATTGTATTTGTCTTTTCATCGGGGTAAATTGCTTTTTTCATGTCAAACCCTTGTTGTGATACTATTCTATAACTTCTGACATACTACTCAATTTAATGAAATAAGTCAAATAGCATTACAATTGGAAACAAAGAAGACACAAAATAAGGAAAATCGGAGATTCGATCTGATTGAGTCTTTTCATATGCAAGACTGTAGTTTGCGAGGCTGCATACGCCCCTAGCGCCGACTTAAGCGGTATTCGATTTCTAAAATAACCAGGATGGGCTCAATGATCCCAAAGGATATTTAGTTAATTCCACAAGAAACAGCCCACCACGTCCTTTGGTAAATGAAAATAACTAGCAGATAACTGTCTTAGCAAATGCCAAATGTTTCGTTTTATTTCCCCAACCGTGAGACCTTTGTGTAACGTAGCCCTTGACAACACCACCTGTCTTGCAATTAGAAAGTAGACGACCCTTATTTAGATATACCACATGCAGTTAGCCCTCACGTGTTTGACGACAGATGACTGGCTTTGAAAAGGTTTAAATCTTGTGACTGTTTGCCAAAGTGTGGTATTTTTGTTGCCGTGTTATGGAAAACAGTACAAATTTTTATAACTTATAAATTTTGTAATTATAAAAGTAGATGTTTCAGTTTTACGAAACTAGCGCGCCATTGCTTTGTATCAATACATTGCAAGCAGTCCATATACTGCTTGTTAGCGATGTAAATGCATTTGACAAATTTTGAGCTTCAGCGTAAATCTGAACGATGCCCTTCTGGTGACGATAGAGCAGCGTTATGTAGAACACATTCAAAATGGCGAATACATAACGACGCAAAATAAATCAAAACACGAAAAAAGCATGCATACGAGTACTATGTGTTTTCATATGGAAACTTTGAACACCTTGTTTAGGCTACGTATCGGCTGTCCATACATAACGACGCAAACATAAAGACACAAAATAAATCAAAACACGAAAAAAGCATGCATACGAGTACTACGTGTTTTTATATGGAAACTTTGAACACCTAGTTTAGGCTACGTATCGGCTGTCCATACATAACGACGCAAACATAAAGACGCAAAATAAATCAAAACACGAAAAAAGCATGCATACGAGTACGATGTGTTTTCATATGGAAACTTTGAACACCTAGTTTAGGCTACGTATCGGCTGTCCGATTGTGACTCCTCTGTTTGTCTCTTGACAGACCGGAGCAAAAATATAATTACAAACGCGACAATCACGAAAGACAGCCTTCCCGAAGCACCGTAAAGAAAAGAAGAGAAAAACAAATATTAAAAAAAAACGCCACAGTCACAAATATACGATCAAAGAAGAAAGCTGAATGGTAATCTAAGTCAGAACAAAAGAAAATCAAAACACAATTGAGACCACGATGGGCCCGACCACAAATAACAATTGTCAGACGTCCACCAGGTTACAAAATGATGAATATAGCTTAAGTTTGATTACCAAAGGTAAGAATCAAAAAAAATGTATGTTGGCATTTCACATATGACATAAAAAGTGTTTCCACCGTCCAGAATTTATTATGATTATCGTCTTAAAGAAAATCTTTCATGTAAGACAGGCTCTTAAATAGTACCTTTTATAGTACACCCAGAAAGACTTGTCCAACTTCCTGTGTCCTCACATGTAACAGTGGTAGGAGTAGGTGTCCCATCATATCCTGTAGCACAGGTTACAGATGAAGTACCCTGATATGTAGTTGCAGTGATACTGGTAAATGAATACCCAGTCTCTGTTGGTGTACCGCAGTCTAATATAAAACATAAGACAAAATCAGTATATAAGTCATGATAAAGAATTTTACGACCTTAGATTTCATTTTTGTCTCATATGTACAATAAATTGTAACTAGTAGCCAACCTCATCCAGGAGATGTTCTTGAATTGTGCCTATTTATGTATACTAGAAATATGATGGAGAATCAGTCTTAAACCAAAACTAAAAAAAAATATTTAAGGTAACTAGATACACTTTCAAAGGACGAAACTCTTTCAAAGATTATCGTGTTTTATCTTTTATGAGCAGGAAAGCAGACAGAAAGTCACAAAAATTATCTTCTTTGTGAGAAAATGGTGGAAAAATACTAACCAGTGCTCCAGTTTCCTTTCATTTAATCATTCATTTAATGGCGTAATGGGTAGTTTTCATGCTTTGTTTTGGATGAATATTATCAAGCAATCAATGTTGCACTGCCAGTAAGTTTTATTTTCAAACAAAACATCATTTTACGAAGGATTATTTATGTTATCACTCTTCGTGACTGAGGCCCTTCCTAGATAACTTTATTATATATATTTCAGAAGGCCTATCCGGTGTAAGTTTGGCATATACAAATTAAGTTGCCTTAACCATATGATGCCAAACTTACACTGAACAGGCTATCTAAAATATATAAATGAAGCTACCTAGGAAAGGCCAGAATAACAAAGCTCAGCCTTCTAAAGGATTAAGAAGAAGAGATGAGGAACAAATGCTGACAAGAAACAACCACATAGTTGAAATAACCAACATACAAGCAATGAAGAGCTGCAGTAGAGAATTTCGGAACGGTCCGTAGAAAAAAAAACTACAGGGCTTTTAACTAGCTTTACTCGACTAAGTCAGAACAAAAGAAAATCAAAACACAATTGGGACCACGATGGGCCCGATCACAAATAGCAATTGTCAGACGCCCGACAGGTTACAAAATCATAAATATCGCGTAAGTTCGATTACCAAAGGTAAGAACTTGTTTATAAGCAACTGACACCTTACAGAAACCGACGTCCAATTATTGCTGTTATCAAAACTGTCTTTAAGCAATTGACGTCTTAAAGATCCCAGCCGCCAAATACTAGTATTATTTAATATATCTATAAACAGAATAACTTAAAACTTAACAGAAACTTAATAAAACCCGCCCTCCCAATACTTGTGTTTTCTGTAGATCAAGGCTCAAAATACTTGTGTATCTAACCTCTCTATTAGTAATTGACGCCTTACAGATCAAGACCTCCAACCACTAGTGTTATTAAACGTGTTTATAAGCAATTGACGCTTTAAATAACCCAATTTCCAAATACTAGTGATACCTAACCTCTCTATGTCAGTGACCCAGACCTCCAAAGACGTGTGTTATCTAACCTGTCTATAAGCAACTGCCACCTTATAGAACCAGATCTCTAAGTACTAGTGTTATCTAACCTTTCTATAAGTATTTAACACCTTGTAGACCCAGGCCTCCAAGCACTAGTGTTATATAACCTGTCTCTAAGCAACTGACGCCATATAGAACCCGACCTCCAAACACTAGTATTATCCAGCATGTCTATAAGTAACTGACGATTCATAGATCCCGACTTCCAAAAACTAGTGTTACCTAACCTGTTTGTAAGAAGCTGAAGCCGTATAGGACTCGATCTCCAAATACTAATGTCATTCAGCATGAATGTCTGTACGAGGGAACATTCAAAATGCAAGTAATCACAATTTTTTTTGTTTCATGCCCTTAAAGTAGTCCCAAAGACTAGAACTGCAGAATGTCAGTCGATGACACCACTCCCGGAATGCTGATTTAGGTACACTGGTAAGGTACTGGTATACGGCAGATCGAAGCGCTTGTCTGGACCGATATCTCCGTCCAGCGAGGAAGGTTTTCAATTTCGGAAAAAGGAAGACGTCACAACCCAGTAAACATTCTACAAAAATCTAACGCGGGCCGTTATCGGCCCGTCAGAGTAGCTGACGGGCCGATAACGGCCCGCTATAGATTTATAAAGAATGCTAGCTGGGAAAGGACAAGGTCTGATGAATAAGGAATGTGTGGTAAAACTGTTACTTTCTCGTTTTGCAAAACATTCGTAGCGATTGCAGGCGTATGGATTGGGTTATCATGTAGAAGTCGGACATGTTTGAAATCCGTGACTGGATGCCATTTCTGATAGTTTTTTTTTTTCTTTTTTCTTCTTCTTCTTCAATACCACAACTTTGTAGTATTTTCCAGTAAAGCTTTTGCTCTTTTTCACTGGCACCTGTATTGCAACGCCTTCAACGGAGAGGAAGAATGTATACAAAACCTTCTTTGCACTTAACGTGTGTTTAGCGATTACTGGTCTTTCGCTGTTTTCGGAGGCTCATATTTTATCGCTACCCTTCCTAACAGGTTCAAAATAATGAGCCCAACTTTCATCGCCACAGTGACTACATTTGCAAATTTTTTTCAGCATATTTTGGAAATATTTTCAGCAACACTTTAATTATTTTAACTCTCTGCTTCAAATTTCCTTTTTCCATCTACGAACCGCGTTATAAGACACGTTAGTAGATCTGTAAATGACAGAAATTTCAACAAATATTTGTTTTAAAGAACAACCATCTTAGAGCAAGCGAGATTTTATGTAGACACGTATTTCCTCCTTCTTGGAAACACTTTTACCAACCAGTTTTACCGCTGTAGTCAACGACTGCGTGTATTCAAATGGCAAATTATCTATCTATCAATTAGATTTATGGGCACATGTACACATGAATTTGCCGGCCGTCCGATTGGAGACCAGGAGGTCGCGGGGTCAACCCCCGCCGAGGTCGGCAACATTCTTTCGCGGAGATTGATCATGAAATATTTTCTACGGTCATTCTCTCCCTTCCGCTGATTCAAGACGGGCAGTTGTCAGTTTCAGGCGAAAGAATGTGCACAATACTGGTAAACCGCTTAGAGGACTAAGCCTGCCCAGTAAACGTGTGATTAGGTAAACTGGACATGACCCCATTGGGTTGACTGGGCCGTTAAACCTCAACACAAACAAACACATCAATTAGATAGTGGAAAGCGTTATGTATTTTTTTTTATTTTTATTTTTGTTGTTGCTGTTGTTTTGTTTCAAGTTCCACATGGCTTTTGATCACAAACAATAATCAATTCTTTTGGAACACCCCTCGTAATTGGCGTTATCTAATCTGTCTATAAGCAGCTGGCATCTTATAGAACGTGTTCTCCAAATACGTGTGTTATCTAACCTGTCTAAAAGCAATTGACGCTTTACAGAACCGGACTTCCAAATATTAGAGTTATCTAACCTGTCTATAAGTAATTGACGATTTATGGATCCCATCCTCCAAATACTAGTATTATCTAACCTTAAAAGTAATTACTAGTGTTATCTAATTTGTCTATAAGCAACTGACGCCTCATAGAACCGGACCTCCAAATATTATTTAACTGTCTATAAGCAATTGACGCCCTACAGAAAGCAAATAAGTAAGCCCAGGAACTGATACAATCAAATCCACACAAGAACCCGACTTCCAAATACCAGTGTTATCTAACCTGTCTACTATTTTAATATCATGTTTCACTGGTGTGGCAGAGGACCTTATGCGGACTGAACGCATATTTGACCGGCGCGCGAATCGCGCCAGTCTCTTAATATAGCTTTGGATTTTTACATATGGTAGACTATTCGATTAGCTCACTAAGGACGTTTAATATTTGCCGGGACGTCGGTTTGTGACGATCCCAGCAAATATAAAAAATCTTAAAACAAACTGTGTTATAAATATAAGCAGATTAATGTCTATTTTATTTTCATTTCAATCAAGAAATTTCATAAAGCTTAATAAAAGCAAACATTAGCTCTTTCGGTGTCAAATTTCATACGACATTTGTCGTATGCTTTTCTTTTTTAACAAACTGTCGCTTGAAAAGAAGTTTTTACATAAAGTTGAAACACTGAATGTCAAACAGCGTACATCCAGCTGAGACGGCTCATATGAGCCGTCTCATCTGGATCTATGCTGTTTGCAAAAGCCTATTATTATCTCCTGTGGCAGTGAAAGTTAAAGAATCACATTGTTGTTCGATTTTACCTATTACATTGAAAATTTATGAAACTTTAATATACCCTTGTAACATATCTCTATGTAAATATGAACAAAATTTGCGCCGGACTTAGACGTTTACGTCTAAATATTTTGTCTTGTTGTAACTTAAGTGGCGCTGCATCACAATTAATAATAGAGCCAGTGCATGACAAACTACAATATGATATGTGCGACCAACGAAGACTCAGAGCAGGCTGGGCTTTCGCGCATTTTGATCGGTCTTCGCTGATTGCATTTGCCTTCTACAGTTATCAGGCTATCCCAAGAGAGATAAATGAGAACCATTGCCATACTGGGTCGATGTACATGCTGATCCGAGTTTTTACTGGTCACACAGGTCTTATTGTAAGTTTTGTCGTGCGCTGGCTCAATTAATGTTGTTGTTTCAAACAAAGGAACGCATTTAAGCCTCCCAGTATTTGGTTCTGCTAGCTGCTCTAGGCACGTGCACAAGTCGCAGTTTTTTTGCTTGTATGTCGGTTATTCAATACAAAAACATGCCTGTATAATTTTGGCCCCCTTAAACACCACTTTTCATCACGAAAACATGCCCATATAATTTGGACCCCCTTAAACCCCATTTTATATAGTAAAACTAAGGTTTACAGGGATATATATTATTTTTCTTATTTCTGCTTAAAACATAGATTGTGGGTACTCATTAGAACTGCCTCACCAAGGCAGTTCTAATGAGTACCCACAATCTATGTTTTGAGCAGAAATATGAAAAATTTATCAGAAATTTTTATCTGAAAATTTTTCAGTTTTGGGTTGTAAAATTTTCAGTACATTTGAATAGGCATGTTTTCGTAATGATAACGTAAAACCGGGGTTTACAGGAGTATACATTATTTTTCATGTTTCTACTCAAAAAAAAACATAGATTGTGGGTACTCGTTAGAACCGCCTCTAACGAATACCACCAATCTATGTTTTAAGCGGAAATATAAAAAATATCAGAATTTTTATCTGAAATTTTTCATTTTTTGGTGGTAAAATTTTCAGTATATTTGAATAGGCATGTTTTCGTAATGTGCAACCGTGCCTTACGATCTTGTCATTGTTTTCCATCTATTCTTCTTTCGCTTCCTCGGGAAGGCTGCATTCCGTAATTGTACCCTCTCCTGGGTAACTTCATTTCAGTTCTGCAATAGCTAAACTCTTAGATTGCTGAGTAATAATCACCAGACAGTTTCGTATCTAATTATTCCCTTAGGAGACAATTTGTATGAAACGTCAAAGCCCATTTTCTGTTTTAAGGGACAATTTGTGTGGAATGCCAAAGCTTAGTTTCTGTGAAAAATTAGAAAAAAGATCATCAAATTTCCATCTGTCCAATTAGCTTAGAATGTGATTAATGACGCAAGATCAATATTTGCTTACCTATCTGAACACAACTTGCTTGATCCGCAGCCGCCGTGTGTCCTGCTAGGCACGTACACATGGAATTAGCGCATTCAGAGTTAGCAATAGTACTACAGCTACCATTGTTAGCACATGTCGATCCTATCACTGCAATAGAAATTTGAAATAACGTTATAATCCCTGTGGTCTATCTACGCCGGCTATTTCTGTTTCATCGCTGAAACCGGTTTTGCGCAATGAAAGAAATCCTTGGCCCAGTTGTTCAAAACTTAACAAAGTTGTTAGCGAACGTGACGTTAAAATTTCTATCTTGAAATATTGGCAAATAAGTTGATATTTTTGTAAGAACGATCCATGGTCAAGCCGGAAATTATTTCTTGCCTGACTATGATAACTATGATAACATCAGTAGAATGCTTTCTCCACAATATGATCTGAAAATGTGACAATACAAAATACATACAGAAGCAAAATCAATCAGAAACAAAGTATTTTGGTTTCCTTATATAAGTGTCATTATGGAGATTTCACCGATGTAAGCACGGTGATAATGTATTACAAACCACAGTGATATGTTATCAACTCAAAGAAATATAGTCCTCAACTCAGTAAAAGTTTGGTTAAGCACATTAACCCATTTATGGCGAGTGGATTCTTCTATTTTTACTCTTTGACAGGTTCATTTCCTATATAAGGGGTGTCTGGTTAGTTACTTTTATTGCCATGTTTTGTAGAAAGATCTGAACTTAATGCATACAATGTAGACCCAGATCAGACGCGACGAAAACACGCCTATATAATTTTGACCCCCTTGAACCCCACTTTTATATAGTAAAACTGGGGTTTACAGGGGTATGCATTATTTTTCTTATTTCTGCTCAAAACAGAGATTGTGGGTACTCGTTAGAACCGCCTTACTGAGGCGGTTCTAACGAGTCCACACAATCTATGTTTTGAGCGGAAATATGAAAAATATCAGATTTTTTTTTTCTCCAGACGTGAAATATCAGATTTGTTTTTTTTTTTTTGGAAAACTAGAAAAATACTGAAACTTTAGTTTGCAAAAATGGCTTATCCAGAGATGTAATTAAGAAGCAGCCACTTAACATAGGTGTGTTAACATCTTTGTATACATATTTAAGCTCTGACTTCATTTTAAACTCGTTTATAGTAGAGAGCTCTTTTCTGTTTTGAAATGAAAGTTTTGTTCCCTTTGTGAGCAAATTCTATCCTTTTTATAGTAGACCTCTTTTCAGGAGAGGCATAATGCGCAGGAAAGTCGTATAAAGGAGCAAATTCTTTCCTTTTGGTTTAAACATATTTTATTTGTATAAATTCAATATAATAATATACGAGGGTGAGTCAATAAGTAACCAGCCTAACTTATTTCCGGTTGACATCCACCTCTTCTTTTTCGATGTAATTGTCCCCTAGTGTGATGCACTTAGACCAACGGTGTTCAAGTGCCATCAGCCCAGAACTGAAAAAGTCAGGGTCCTTTCCATTGACCCACTCCTCAACTGCCGTCACGACTTCTTCATCAGGCCGGAAATGAAGTCCACGGATATCCTTTTTCAAGTTTGGGAATAGGAAGAAGTCGCTAGGAGCTAGGTCATGCGAATAGGCAGGACGTGATATTAATTCATACCCGTTTTGCTCTACAGCATCCATTGCAACTTTGCAAGTTGGGACTCTCGCGTTGTCCTGTTGCAGCAAAACACCTTAAGAGAGTTTACCTCGGCGTTTTTCACGGATGGCGGTTCTCAGCTGGTCTAACAAGTTTGCATAGTACACTCCAGTTATTGTACTTCTCTTGGGTAAAAAGTCCAACATAATAACGCCTTTTGCGTCCCAAAATACTGTGGTCATCACTTTACCAGCAGATGGTTGAACCTTTTTGACCTCGGGGACCCAGGCCCTACCCACTGACGACTCTGAGCTTTATTCTCTGGCTCATAATAATGAACCCAAGTCTCATCTACAGTCACCAGACCTAAAACGCTTCAACAAGGCGCTGCATACTGATGCTCTGGTTGCCATTTGCTCATCGCTAAGGGATTTGGGGACCCAACGGGCTGTTACCTTGCGCATACCTAAACGATCATGTAAGATTGTTGAAACGCTACCATGTGAAATGCCTAATGCCTGCACGGTTTCTTCCACCTGAATTCGCCTATCAGAGTATACCAGATCCCGAACTTTCTTACACATTTCTTCGTCGGTGGCATCCAGTGGGCGTCCATACCTGGCTTCATCTTCTAAAGACATTCTACCGCGTTTGAATTCCCTACCCAGAATTTAACCTGAGCATAAGATGGTGCAGAAGACCTATAAACATCGGCTAACTCGCCGTGTATTTCCTTGCCTGTTTTACCTTTTAAATACAAGTACCGAATTACAGCACGGTACTCAACTTTTGATGAAAAGCATGCCTTTGCATCACTAACCATGTTTGACATTCAATATCTTATTAAAGAATGACTCGATACGTGTGCAATTTTGTACCCATGTATAAAACATATATTGAAACAAAGCATGATAATCGTGACCGTCCCGGTCCATCGGAAATGGGATAGGCTGGTTACTTATTGACTCACTCGAGGACAAGTCAATAAGTAACTAGCCTATCCCATTTCCAATTGACCGAGACACCCAAGATTTTCATGCCTTGTTTCAATACATATTTTAGGCCTGAGGGCAAACTTGCACCCTTATCGTGTCATTCACTCATAAGATATTGAATGTCAAACATGGCTAGCGATGCAAAAGTAAGCTTTTAGTCAAAAGTTGAGTACCGTGCTGTAATTCGGTACTTGTATTTGAAAGGGAAAACAGGTCAGGAAATACATTGCGAGTTGACCAACATTTATGGGTCTTCTGCACCATCGTATGCACAAGTTAAATTCTGGGTTGGGGAATTCAAACGCAGTAGAACGTCTTTAGAAGACGAAACCAGGTCTGGACGCCCATCAGATGCCACCGAGGAAGAAATGTGTAACAAAGTACGGGATCTGGTGTACTCTGATAGGCGAATTATGGTGGAAGAAATAGCGAATGCATTACACATTTCACATGGTAGCGTTTCAACAACTTTACATGATCGCTTGGGTATGCGCAAGCTAACGGCCCGTTCGGTCCCAAAGCCCCTTAGCGACGAGCAAATGGCAACCAGAACATTAGTATACAGCGCATTGTTGAAGCGGTTTAAGTCAAAGGAAGATGACTTCCTTTCACGTCTGGCGACTGTAGATGAGAATTGGGTCCATTATTATGAGCCAGAGAATAAAGCTCAAAGTCGCCAGAGTGTAGGGCCGGGGTCTCCGAGGCTAAAGAAGTTCAAAACGCAACCCTCTGCTGGCAAGGTGATGGCAGCTGTATTTTGGGGTGCACAAGGCGTTATTATGTTGGACTTTCTAGCAAAGAAAAGTACAATAACAGTTGCGAATTATGCAAATTTGCTCGACCAACTGAGAACTGTGATCCGTGAAAAACGCCGCGGTAAACTCTCCAAAGGGATTCTGCTCCAACAGGACAATGCGAGAGCCCACACTTGCAAAGTTGCAATGGATGCTGTTGAGCGGAATGGGTACGAGTACTATTTCCTATTCCCAAACTTGAAAAAGGATATCCGTGGACGTCATTTCCGGTCCAACGAAGAAGCCGTGACGGCAACTGAGGAGTGGGTCAGAGACAAGGACTCTGGCTTCTTCAGTTTTGGGCTGATGGCACTGGAACACCGTTGGTCCAAGTGCATCATTCTAGAGGGCAATAACATCGAAAAAGAAGAGATCAATCTCACCCAGAAATAAGTTAGGCTGTTTTTTTTTGTTTTTTTTTTTATTGACTCGCTCTCTTTATTTATTTAGTTTTTTGTCGTAGCGACACATTCTTTACCGCCGTAGACGGCCTTATCTTTTTAATTAACCTGCGGTCGGTAGCCATTTTGTTATTATTAGTAGTATTATTTTTTCTCAGATTTATAAATGCTATAGTGTATTGGAGTGATTATATGAGAAACAAAGTCAAGCACAGAGCAGAAAAGGTTATAAATAAAAAGAAATAAGCCTATAATATCGCTAGTTCAGAGACCTGGATTTAAACCACAGACCTTCTGCTTACCAGGCAGATGTGCTGACTAATATTCCATCACGGGTCTTCCAACGTTGTACGCCAATTATTGCTATTATTATTATTAATATAATAATTTTCTTATTATTATTATTATTATTACATGGCGGTAAAAGACACCGCTTTGAAACACAATGACGTGCACGCGCGTGTGTATGTGCTTTCAAGCGTTGCATTCTAAAGCGTAATTTGATAATTAGGTAAGTTAGCCCTTTCAACGCTGCAGACCAACACAGATGCCTACGCAAACAATGTAGATCCAGATAAGCCGTCTCATTAGGATCTACACTGTTTGTCATTCCGCCTTTTTCGTTGCAGACTGAAACTTCTATTTTCACAATAGAATTGTCAAAATTCAAAGAGTGGAGAGAAAGCAACTCAGAAGTGAAAGAGTTAATGCAGTACTTCAAGCAAACATACAGCATAACTTTGGTTGTAAACACTTACCATTGCTCCTGGCAGGTACGACAAACAGTGTAAATAGCAGTATCCCTAGTAACACCATTGCCACTGATTTCTAAAATATAGATACATAAGTCCGTACACAGATAAATAAAGAACAATGTGTGCAAACGGTTGTTTTTGAAAATAATCCGTGTTTTACAAATAAAGTATGGGCGAAATCCTTTCACACACACACACACACACACACACACACACACACACACACACACACACATCCCCTTGTGACTGAGATAATTTAAAGTGTATGATAGATGTTTGGAACGTTTTGCCTGTTGGATGATTCACCTCCAGTAACTCGAAGAGCACAAGTAGAAAACAAAGACTTACTGCAGCAAACAGTGTAAACCCTGATGCTGACAAATAGTGGATATTCCGATGGGTACAAATCCTTTATTGTGGATTTGGTTTTATTTTTATATTAGAGAGACTTCATGTTATCTCTCTCTGACAAGTTGATATTATTGAAGCTTTCAATTCTACTAGCCCGCTTCTAGATGGCCCGCTTAATATTGATAATATTTATTTTGAACAAATGATTGATCAGATCTACCTCTAACTTTAGCTAAATAAAGCACCCTTTCGGATTTGAATTTATTGATGCCAAATGGTATAATTTCTTCAAACAGTTACGACAAACTTAGAGGCTTTGCTTTTGGCATTGTGAGATTCTTCGAACCCCATCCCCCCACCCCCCTCGTATGGAGTATACATATCTCAACTTATTCGTTTTGTAAGGGTATCTTCTCATGTAAATGATTTTAAGGAACGGAATACAGTCCTGACTGCTAAACTACTTATACGCGGCTTTCGGTATAATAAAGTAAATAAGTGAACTCAGGAACTGATACAATCAGTCAGATCAATATCAAGTTCTCAACGTCAAAGGAAAAGACAGACAAATTGTTCCAAAAACAAAAAAAAAATCCCAAAAAGGTGGCAACTATTACCCAGTCTTTACTGAATATAGATTGTGTGTGTGGCGGGGGTGGCGGTGGGGGGAGGGGGGGGAGGGGGGAATAGGCGGGGGACTTAAGCTAGCTTTACGGGATCCAAGCACTCGCCTTCAGCTTCCATTATTGTAAAGAACATATATTTGTTCGGTCCGCGTGGAGGTCTTCCAACTAATCTATCATTCATTACGAGCAACTACTAAATCACATATAAAGCCTAAATGTAGTAAAACATGGGTACAGAAACAACATTTTGAGATACAAGACACCTAGGGTGTCAAACAACACCACTTGAATACTGGAGCAAAAGAAAACCACAAGTTTAACCCCAGTGAGCCGAGAAACATACATAAAAGTTCTGTCCCAGACCATCTAATTGAATAGTTTTTTTCTTTGTTCGTATGTTGGTATAAACTTGGCAAATGCTACGAGGCGATTTGTTTTATGTCTTACATTGTGTTATTTTGTTCTTGTGTTCTTCAGTCCTTTTAGTATTGCGATTACCTCGTTTGGGGAAGAGAGAGCTAATCTTAGTGCGTTTCGTATGTTTGTTCGATTTGTGTTTGTTTGGTTTTGTCAGTTTCCTCTTCCTCTTGGTGTCTGAAAAAGGGCTACGGTTTGTCATTGTGGCACTCCCTGGACGTTTGTCTTACCTTTTTTCGGACATTTAGCTTTATTAACGCTTAGCATGATGGATAAAAATTTCAGCAGACGGCACTTTGAATTATTTTTGTTGGTTTTCCCATAAAACGGAATTTGAAATTTCATGCTGATTTTCTAAAAAGAAGACATTATTTTGCGTAAAATGTCTAAGGCTGTTTTATGGAGAAACAAAAACACAAAAAAATACAAATACCATCATCTGTTGAATATGCCCATAGCGTGCTAAGAGGTTATCGGGCAGTTCAACAAGACCGGATATTGTGCCCGGAGTATCGTGCTGGTTTTGCATAGTCTTAGACCGGTTTCACGATAGCGCAGTATTTTTTTTCGTCGTATTTGGCACATCATGAAAACATACTTATATAAATTTGACCCCTTTAAACCCGACTTTTATATAGTAAAACTGGGGTTTGCAAGGGTATACATTATTTTTCTTATTTCTGCTCAAAAACATAGATTGTGGGTACTCGTTAGAACCGCCTAGGCGAGGCGGTTCTAACGAGTACCAACAATCTATGTTTTGAGCAGAAATATGAAAAATACCAGAATTTTTATATGAAAACTTTCAGTTTTTGGTGGTGAAATTTTCAATATATTTGAAATAGGTGTGTTTTCGTAATGTATTGTTTTACACTATTCCATAGGTCAAAATAAGAAACGCGTAAAAATTCAGCCAATGGTATTGGACTGCCTTGAATGAATTACCTTACGGCTTTTCCGAATATTAAGGAAAATAAATAATCAATGTGTGTTTGCTTGGTTCCAATAAAAAAAATGTTTTTTTTTTTTTGTTTTTTTTTCTACAACTGAGTTGCAGTTTTACATTAGGACCCGACGTCAGCAAAAATAAATAACTGAATGAATAAATAAATAAATAAATGTAAGGTAAATACAGGTTATACGCATGTTATTTGTTACTTTTGCAGTTGTTTATGGTAGACCTATATAATAATAATAATAATAATAATAATAAACAGATAAAATAATACAGTTGAAGTTTGCATTGACCTAAAATTATGATAGATAATGCTGAAGAAAGGTTAAAAAAAAAATTCTAGCGCCCAAGATCTGAACAAATCTTTTCAAACCGGGTCCAAGCAGAAAAGCAGAAACACAGTGAGAAGAAAGAGACTGTTTGAGCAGAAACACAGTGAGAAGGAAAAGACTGTTTGTACATTAATCGTGTCTCAGAATATCCGCACAAACTGCGGTAAAATGCTTGGAAGATCGAACATAATTGTACATGTAGACAAGGGTGCAAGATAAAAAATCTTATTTAGCCTTTCGGCGCCTGTGTCAGAAAAGTGTTTGGTTTAAACGTATTTTGTTTCACAAAGTATACATGGGTATAAACATAATGCTGTGGAAATACATAATAAAGGATCCGACGGAAAGCAATTATACTTATCAAGTTATTCTCTCTCATAATAATAACTGTGAAAGACGGCGAAGATCATGTACAAGTGATACTCTGAATCAATGGAGCTGTATCTTAATAACTGTGCATATGCATTCAAACAAACAACACAAACTAAGGTTTCAATCAATTTCAAGTACTGAGGTTACTATATCGGTAGAAACGGTTTAGAAAAGCAACACTAGAGAATCATAGGTGAAAAAAATATGGATATACATCAGCATTGTGTATTTAATTGTGTATTTCAACAATGGCAGTAGAGTATTACTCTTGATGGAGGTTATGCATTAGGCTAGATAGAAGAGAAAGCGGCTTGATTTTGAGTATATGCGAGAGTGAGAGACAGACAGACGGACAGACGGACAGACAGAGACAGAGACAGGGAAGAGAGTGCGCGACAGTAATGCTTAAAAAACTCCCTTGCATGCAAATAAAATTTGACAAATTTAATTTTATACATTCTCTTGGTAGTGATTATGTATTTTTGGACTTTCTCTAATATTTTCTCATTTGTATCAAAAGAGAGTGAAGTATCACCGAAGAGAAATAGATCAAGAGATAGTTCCGGTAGCAGGAACAGGTGATGGGTTTTCTCGACATTACGAAAACACGCCTATTCAAATATATAGAAAATTTCACCTCCAAAAACTGAAAATTTTTCAGATAAAAAAAAAACTGATATTTTTCATATTTCTGCTCAAAACATAGATTGTGGGTACTCGTTAGAACCGCCTCGGCGAGGCGGTTCTAACGAGTACCCACAATCTATGTTTTTGAGCAGAAATAAGAAAAAAAAATGTATACCCCTGTAAACCCCAGTTTTACTATATAAAAGTGGGGTTTAAGGGGGTCAAAATTATATAGATATGTTTTCGTGATGACATTGTCACAGCGGCATAATGGAGGATCAGTTATATTCTTTAGGAAAATATAATTCAGTGCACTGAAATTCGTTCTTAAGCGGGTGCAAATAATTTGTTCATAACTTTTACCGGTGTAAAAGTGTTGGGTATAACTAAAATCTCTCTGTTGAGGTTGTGTTTAAAAGAAGCAACCGATTCTTACTGTGTAATATAAGACGGTAGATTATTCCACTCTCTCACTGTTGGTGGTAGAAATGAGTTAGATAATTGTTAGATCTGGCGTCAACATTTAGGAGATTTTTAGAATTTCTAAAATTATATCGTGAAATGCTACCAATATTCTGAGGTACTATGTCAGAAAGATACGATGGAGTCCGATTGGTGCACATTTTATAGAATATCAAGTATTTGTGGTTTCTTTTGTGTTTGTCTAAGGATTTCCGTTTAATTTCGTTATAAGGACAGTCTAAGGATATGTGTTTTGTAGATTCAGTTGCAATTCGGACTGCTTCATTTTGAATCTTATCAAGCTCTTGTTTTTCATATAAGGTACAATTGTCTCAAATTGCGTCTGCATATTCCAACAGAAGTCGTATAAATGCCGTGTAAAATAATTTCTAGAAATTCATCTGTCGAGCTAGTATTTCATGGCAACATTTCATGAGAACAATTTAATTAAAAGCATATCCACTTGATAGTTTCGTATTAGCCAAATATTGAAACACAAATTTATGAACAAAATCAACATGACACAGAAATTTATGTTGTCATGGCGACAAATATGTCGAATTTATCCATAAAAGCACACAGTTATATTTAATAAATTCTCTTTACAATGCTATTCTATTTATATATATATTGTCAAGTACTGGAGGAAAAAAAAGTTATTACTTAAGAAACATTTTCGTTTCCATGGAAACAAGACTTTTATTGAAATAATATGTGGTTTTGACTGATTTTAACTATGAAAGGTAAAGTGTTTATTATTTGATTCGCTTTTAATGTGTTACTTATCAAGTATCTGACAGTGCAGCGTGAAAAGCAACATTCACATCATTTCGCTTTGTGTTGCCCTGTCAACAAAAAAACATCCATTTATCCCATAACAAAGACGCATTTAAAATAACAACAACAAAAAAAAAAAAAATAAATAAATAAAAAATAAATAAATAAATAAACAACATATTTAGGTATCGCAGTAGCTCAGTGGTGAGCGCAATGACCTCTAGAGCTAGAGGTACCGGGATAGATCCCAGGCTTAGGCAAGGGAATTTTCGGTGTCCGAACACGCTTTTCTTTATGTCATTTGCAGGCATGACATGAATACAGTGTGCCATCCTTCGGATCGGGACGTTAAGTGAGTCCCCTGTGCAGGGAAAGTCACACCCTGTGCAAGATAAAGAACCCTAAGGTAATTCAAATAGGTTACTTGTAGGCCTTCATGTTGCAACCCGGAGCGTACAATGTACACCGTCTGTGTCCTCTTAGGAGGTTTAGATATGATGGGGGAAAGAAAGAAAGAAATACAGTATTTTACGTCATTGCCTATAAGAATGAGGTTTTGATTTTCCATAATATGATTTGGATCGTACTGAAGTAGGCTCTGACTGCTTTTGCTAACAGGTTAAACAATAGCAAAATAAAGTAAAAGAAAAAAACAACTACAAAAAACAAAGAAATAAAGAAAAACAACAGCTAAAAATGTTTATTAAATTAAAACACACACACACACACACACACACACACACACACAAAAGGTCACCGATGAGACTCAAACCCGAGTCTGTTCATGGGAGAGGCTACTACACTACAGGGGACAGTATTTAGAACTGACGAAAATGGTAAAACTTTATATTAACTGGATTTTTCAATGCCGTTTAAAATATGTGAATCCCTGCACCCACCTCCCCGACCTCTCCCGCTCCCCCCCCCCCCCCCGCACACACACAAAATATATTTTTCAGTGCAGTTTGAAATAAGTGAATGCCCTTCCTGCCCCACCCCCCCCCCCCACACACACACACTCTCTCTCTCTCTCTCTATTCAGCTACTATTTATAGGTGGAAAGTTTCCGAAAGATCCAGCTACAATGGGAGAACTTGAAAAAAAAAAAGAAAAAGTATTGTCTTTAAGTTAAAACAAAAATCTAGAAATCTCAGATCGAAATTATCAATGAGGGCAATATGCTGACGAATCAATGTTGAAACCCCACTGGTAATCTTTACCGATATCTCGGTTAATCTTACAATCTATTTATTTAGTAATATAGATAACACAGTTTAAAGACACATTTTTTTCCTTCTTTGGCTAGACTCCCCTCTCATGATTAGCCTTAATATACAGTCCTGATAACAGAGCGCATATAAAAGGCTTATCTTATCTAAGTGATTATGTGGTCAATATAAGGATGTTAAAGACACATTTTGGATTGCATAACACCGTAATGACCATAAGCAGATAAAGGTAAGAAATTTTTGGTAACTGGTCATCCTTATAGGTACGGGCCTGATATCAGCGAAGGTTGGTTATTTGGTGATTTTTTTAATGTTTTTTTTTTTTTTTTTTTTTTTTTTTTTGTTTTTTTTTTGTTTTGTTTTGTTTTGTTTTGGTTTTTGTTTCTATCCAATAAAATATAACTGGTTGTTATTCATAAGAATAGCCTCTCCAACGTAGCTCTAATGAATACCCACAACATGTTGTATGGAAAAATACAGATACTTATGCCTCTGTATTGTCAGATGCTCTCTTTATCTGTTTCTTATTTGCACAAATTTCCAGTAGTACTATTTTAGTAGCTTTGTCAAAAGATAATCACTGAAAATGGTGACATAAATAAATCCATTGTTCAGTAAAGGCATAATTTTGAAATTTATCATTTACCACGCTATGGACGGATTCAGCAGACAACATGCTGCTTCTTCGTTCAAATAATACAGACTGATCAGACTCTGGGGATAC